>CM034361.1:23279247-23376569 GCA_019925275.1 Mytilus edulis | reverse complement strand
GAGTGAATGTATGTGTTTTAAATTGCTATTTTCTTCTCACACGAAAGATATTTGGCACACATATGAACCATGTCTAATTGATGTAATCAGAGTAAAAATCCCGTGGAAGTAATACGCAATAAATTGTCTTTGGTTCACAAATTTCAGCTTAAAAAAAAATGCCTTACTAAAATCATGAAATACTTAAATGATATAAATCTTTTCAGCCTTCACTATATGATAAATTATTTTTTTAAGCTAAATGATAAGTATCATTTGAACAAATAACGCAGAAAGCAATAACTTTATTTTTCGTGTTGAAGATTGCCTGTATGATGAGGTATCTTTGAAAAACCCTAAGAAACGACAAAATCTTGAAGAACGTGACCACGGGAGCTTACGACGACATTCATGATTGGAAACTATAATGATTTTCCAAAAGTTTGCATATAAATACAGCCGTGTGTTATCCGTTAACTTAAACTCGTTAACTAGACGTCTTTTTCGATACTGGGCACCCTACTAATATGAGTAAATAAATAATACTGATTGTTTTTTCAAGTTATATCAGTTTCAAAATTTAAATACATTAGCGACCATTAAACGAAGACCTTACCGTATTGTTGGTGGAAAGACAGGCACATGTATTAAAGTCATTTTTTTGGCGTAAAACTCATCGATCGAAGATAATGTTAGCGATGGAAGTATTTTTAGATAAGCGATGTTGAAGATTAAGACGTGTAGATACCCTTTAAACGAGTTTAGTATTTAATATTTCTTCCATTTCTTAGCTTCATATTTGTTTTTTGTTTGTGAATTATATAAGAAAGAAACCAGCCTACAATTAATCAAATTTTGTAAAAATGATAAATCTGTTCGGATAATGACGTCAAACGTTATCCGTATTAATTACATGAAAAAATAGGGTATATCAGGGTAGCGACTGACGTCTGACTAAAAAGTAGAATAGGGCTGAATATTGAAATACTACTTTTTGATAAATATTCCTAAAGTAATGAACTAGAGAAGTTCTCGCTCGGAAACACACTCCATATTCTAGTATATTATAAGAGCATAAACCTGAATCACGGGGAGCCACTCTACTGTCTCTACACGGCACTAATGACAAACTCTGTAAAAATAAATGAGAAGGAAATGGTTTATTTTTTTGTGGAAATATGAGGTTTTTACAAACAAAATACAGAATAATAAGTATAAGAAGAAAAACAATAAAGTATGGGTACATTTTGAGACACTGACTAGGTGAAGATAGGACACAAGAAAGTTAACTTCATCGTTTAAATGTCTGTTGTTGGACTGCCGCACACCTATTAGCATGTCTGCTTAAGACCAGGACTGTGAACAAGTCAACTGTTGACCAGTCCCGAGACAGGTCTGACAAGACCAGACCTGTGAACAGGTCTGCAAAGACCAAACATATGGACTTTATAGAAAATAAAATGGATTATAACTTATTTTAATTTGATAAAGTCCATTAGTTATAAACAATTGGAAAATGATAATCACTGGGGAAAGTGGATATAAAAACTAACTTATCAATTGGTTAAATCATTTTTGAGTTTTTGTCCGTAATGAGGACAACAAACGGACAGATAACGAACATACTTGAATCTTAACAAAAAATGGTATTAGAATTGTTCTATTTTAGATATGAAATAAGCAAGTAAAATATTATCTTACAAATTAAAAAGACAAAGATATGAATTCAGTGATCAGTTGTTTAAAATCAACCAGATCATTTGGGCTCTAGTTGATAGTTGCCACAATGGAAAGCATACCGAGCATTTTTATTTTACAGTGTGTTGTTTTTCTAACAAGAAAACAGTAGCAGTTATGATGGTTTCCTATGTGAAATGAGTGGTACAAGGAGTTTTCTGGATATCTTATATCGAAGTTATCATACAATCAGTTCAGTCTCAGTAAAAAAATATCACTATTAAATGAATCGATAGAGCTGACGAAATAATTGAATCAACCGCATTGTATATGTTCACCATGTAAATCTATAGGTAGATGTTGAAAATTTACCTTACGAGAATGACAAATACCTAGCATGAGTTGTCTGTTCAATGAAAATAGCATTAGCAAAAAATATATATAAGGAAAAGCATAGCAAAGTTTATTTCTTAAATCTGAAATTTCTTAATTTGATCAATGGTAATCAAATCAAGCCTATCAAAGAACCATGAAAACACTATGCATCTTACAATATGAAAATAAACTAAAATTTGTAGTTTAGATCTCAAACAATTAATGATTTAAGTAAAATAGATCCATGCCAAACTAACATTTATTTTTAGCTTTTAAGGTGTACTAAACTGTGTATAAGTAAAGAAATATTAAGTCGGGGATTAAGTTACCTAAAATTACTAAAACAGTTCTCAAAAACTGCCGTAGATATAAAGATTTGGTTTTGAAGTTTTGTTATACCTGTACAACTCTTATTTAAATCGGATAGCACATTCTCAATTTTATGCTGATGTTGTTAACAGTGCCCGAAAATTTAAAAACCAACCTGGTAAACTGATCTATCCTTTGTCAATTTTATTTTCAAAGGTTATAAATTCAACATTTTGATATTGATGATGATATCGTTTTTATTGTTATTAATGTTAATTTGGAAATCAGTAAATTAAAACTAATATTATTATAACTGTTATATACTGTACACTTTCATGGATATATAATTTGTAGATACCTGTATATTTGCATTGCATAATGTCATGTTTGCTCTGACTGTTTATGGCATTATTACACTTAATCTATTGGATGACAGTTTTGTCCTGATTGATAATTTGGAATAAGATGCATGGTAGTTTTTATTTGTTGTTTTTGGCTTTGAACTTTGTTCTTTTAAAGGTTTCGTAAAAAATCAAAGAAGATCTGCAACAAATTTATACCTCACGAACACTTTATTTACGAAATGTAATTATATTAAAAAAACTTTCAGTTGGCAAGGGATTCTTTAAAAAAAGGGTCCAGTACAAACAATAATTAGTGAAAATAAATTGTTATGCAGTCTTTTACATAGAAATGGTATAATTTGTCGGTCTATGTATATTTCATTTCACTATTCTCAAAAGATGATACTTGTTTATATGCCCGATCATTGACTGCATGCATATAAACAGTTATGGGCAATAAAAACAAAGTGCTGCTAATATATCGTGTTTATTTTCGTATTTAAATCGAAAGATAAATTATTTAAACGAATTTTATTTGAAAACGAGTCCTCTAATAACGATTAAGATATCAAATAAACGTCTATATTGTAGTCTGTCTCTTTCATGTTCTATATCATATTGTGCTTAATTTGAACGACATCAACATAAATACATGACATACTAACTTTTATCTTCTGGCTTATCATAATTATGTAAGTGATGTCAGATAAGGATCAACTCATTCAAATCATTCACTATTCCGTATCTACATGTAAAATACTAGTTCATTTCCTCAATATAAAGCAGCAAAGTAGTACAATACAACGACATTGAGAAATTTACAAACGACAATAACTAAAATTGGTCGTTAACATGTTGTTTGTTTTACAATTCAGTGCAACAAATATCTTACACATATTTCTGACGATGTTTCATAGGTGGTTAAACGTGTACAATGACTTCACATTTAAATATGATAATACAACTCTTCTCGTTTATTTACAAATATTTTAATAGTATTTTAAATGAATTGCATTTTAAGTGTTTGCACTACGTAAACATTTGTTTTCAGGGTTTTCCCTACATGTAAATGTCAATACTCAGTCAAAACATTATGGTTCCTGCATATTATTAGTATTGAATTATGTTGGTTTTATCCTTTTCCATTTCATGCTTTGAATTTAAATGGTTACGATACTTTGACTTTTGAAAACTGCCCTTCATCGATATAGTTTGTATTAATATATAGAAAAGAATATCTATCTTAAAGTCATGTAAACATCATGTGACAAATAAGGAAAAAAAGTAAAATACTCAGAAATATTTGACAGTCAAATGGAACACACAAAATACCAACAACTTAAGACAAACATTCATGCACAACAAGCGAAACACCACAATATTCGTCCTCAGTTTTTTTCAAGACAGTAGGTTAGTTGAATCATAAGGAAGCAACTGCGACTCCGGAGCCGTGTTTTTTAATTTATTATTGTAAGTTAAAAATTTACACTAAAATTATATGAAATGTTTCAAGTTTATAACTGAAACACTAGATTGTACAATGCATGTGTATCTAAAACTTTGACCTAATCATTTATCACGTCAAAAAGTTACAGATTGAGTATAATGGAACATGTTAAACAGTAGGAATACACATCAAATTACTCTGATGTAAGCTCCCTTTGTTATATACATGTATTTTAATAATTTAAAACATTATTTTTATCTTTATGATGAGTGATATAAAATTACGTGATGAGTTTGTTTTTATAGCATGTCATTATAAATATATCAACAGGAAAGTCGTGTGTGCTATTTATTCATTAAACGGTGAATTACTGACCAAATACCTTCGGCCTCACCACCAATGGATTATACCAGCCCTGTCAGGGTCTGCATTGGGCCAGTTGCAAAACTGATTACTTCTAGTACCATCAAAGATAACCATGCGTGATCATTAATGGTTATTTCAAACAATCCGAATTTTCCAAGAAATAATTGGGTACAATCTTTACAAGTTAGATACACATTCAAGACCGTGTATATAAATAATCTGTATATGCCATGCAGTTGTATTCACTCTCCATTCTTTTTCGATAATTTTTATTGTACACAATCTGTTTAATCAAATCTAGAATTCGAATAATATCAATTACTGGATATCAAATAAATGTATATTATATATAATTTAGATCCAAATGTACCTCCGAGCTTATTGGGTCTGGAGCTGTGAAATGGTTATGTTATTTTTTTCTATTCATATTTTTAACGAAAAGCATAGAAACATGATTTCCATGTAAACTGCAAGTCACATCAGGCAGATATTTAAAAACGCTGATCAATATTTAAACAAATATAAAACTTGAAATATCCATGCATGAATGTGCTTTGGGGTTCTAAAAATCGTATGGCCAACAAATATTTCTAAACAGATAACCATTTTCCGAATGCATGAGGTAGATAATTGGTTATCAAAGGTACCAGGATTATAATTTAGTACGCCAGACGCGCGTTTCGTCTACATAAGACTCGTCAGTGACGCTCATATCAAAATAGTTATAAACCAAACAAATACAAAGTTGAAGAGCATTGAGGATCCAAAATTTTAAAAAGTTGTGCCAAATACGCCTAAGGTAATCAATACCCGGGATAAGAAAATCCTTATTTTTTCAAAAAATTCAAAGTTTTGTAAACTCGGAAATTTATAACAATGACCACATAATTGATATTCATGTCAACACCGAAGTGCTGACTACTGGGCTGGTAATACCCTCGGGGACGAAACGTCCACCAGCAGAGTCATCGACCCAGTGGTGTAAATAGTTATCAAAGGTACCAGGATTATAATTTAGTACGCCAGACGCGCGTTTCGTCTACATAAGACTCGTCAGTGACGCTCATATCAAAATAATTATAAACCAAACAAATACAAAGTTGAAGAGCATTGAGGATCCAAAATTGCAAAAGGTTGTGCCAAATACGGCTAAGGTAATCAATACTTGGGATAAGAAAATCCTTAGTTTTTCGAAAAATTCAAAGTTTTGTAAACTCGGAAATTTATAAAAATGACCACATAAATGATATTCATGTCAACACCGAAGTGCTGACTACTGGGCTGGTAATACCCTCGGGGAAAAACGTCCACCAGCAGAGTCATCGACCCAGTGGTGTAAATAGTTATCAAAGGTACCAGGATTATAATTTAGTACGCCAGACGCGCGTTTCGTCTACATAAGACTCGTCAGTGACGCTAATATCAAAATAATTATAAACCAAACAAATACAAAGTTGAAGAGCATTGAGGATCCAAAATTTTAAAAAGTTGTGCCAAATACGCCTAAGGTAATCAATACCCGGGATAAGAAAATCCTTATTTTTTCAAAAAATTCAAAGTTTTGTAAACTCGGAAATTTATAACAATGACCACATAATTGATATTCATGTCAACACCGAAGTGCTGACTACTGGGCTGGTAATACCCTCGGGGACGAAACGTCCACCAGCAGAGTCATCGACCCAGTGGTGTAAATAGTTATCAAAGGTACCAGGATTATAATTTAGTACGCCAGACGCGCGTTTCGTCTACATAAGACTCGTCAGTGACGCTCATATCAAAATAATTATAAACCAAACAAATACAAAGTTGAAGAGCATTGAGGATCCAAAATTGCAAAAGGTTGTGCCAAATACGGCTAAGGTAATCAATACTTGGGATAAGAAAATCCTTAGTTTTTCGAAAAATTCAAAGTTTTGTAAACTCGGAAATTTATAAAAATGACCACATAAATGATATTCATGTCAACACCGAAGTGCTGACTACTGGGCTGGTAATACCCTCGGGGAAAAACGTCCACCAGCAGAGTCATCGACCCAGTGGTGTAAATAGTTATCAAAGGTACCAGGATTATAATTTAGTACGCCAGACGCGCGTTTCGTCTACATAAGACTCGTCAGTGACGCTAATATCAAAATAATTATAAACCAAACAAATACAAAGTTGAAGAGCATTGAGGATCCAAAATTGCAAAAGGTTTGTCCAAATACGGCTAAGGTAATCAATACTTGGGATAAGAAAATCCTTAGTTTTTCGAAAAATTCAAAGTTTTGTAAACTCGGAAATTTATAAAAATGACCACATAATTGATATTCATGTCAACACCGAAGTGCTGACTACTGGGATGGTGATACCTTCGGGGACGAAACGTCCACCAGCAGAGTCATCGACCCAGTGGTGTAAATAGGTTATCAAAGGTACCAGGATTATAATTTAGTACGCCAGACGCGCGTTTCGTCTACATAAGACTCGTCAGTGACGCTCATATCAAAATAGTTATAAACCAAACAAATACAAAGTGGAAGAGCATTGAGGATCCAAAATTCCAAAAAAATGTGCCAAATACGGCTAAGGTAATCAATACCTGGGATAAGAAAATCCTTATTTTTTCGAAAAATTCAAAGTTTTGTAAACTCGGAAATTTATAACAATGACCACATAATTGATATTCATGTCAACTCCGAAGTGCTGACTACTGGGCTGGTGATACCCTCGGGGACGAAACGTCCACCAGCAGAGGCATCGACTCAGTGGTGTAAATAGTTATCAAAGGTACCAGGATTATAATTTAGTACGCCAGACGCGCGTTTCGCCTACATAAGACTCGCCAGTGACTCTTATATCAAAATAGTTATAAACCAAACAAATACAAAGTTGAAGAGCATTGAGGATTCAAAATTACAAAAAGTTGTGCCAAATACGACTAAGGTAATGAATACCTGTGATAAGAAAATCCTTAGTTTTTCGAAAAGTTCAAAGTTTTGTAAACTCGGAAATTTATAAAAATGACCACATAATTGATATTCATGTCAACACCGAAGTGCTGACTATTGGGCTGGTGATACCCTCGGGGACGAAACGTCCACCAGCAGAGTCATCGACCCAGTGGTGTAAATAGTTATCAAAGGTACCAGTATTATAATTTAGTACGCCAGACGCGCGTTTCGTTTACATAAGACTCGTCAGTGACGCTCATATCAAAATAGTTATAAACCAAACAAATACAAAGTTGAAGAGCATTGAGGATCCAAAATTCCAAAAAGTTGTGCCTAATACGGCTGAGGTAATCAATACCTGGGATAAGAAAATCCTTAGTTTTTCGAAAAATTCAAAGTTTTGTAAACTCGGAAATTTATAACAATGACCGCATAATTGATATTCATGTCAACACCGAAGTGCTGACTACTGGGCTGGTGATACCCTCGGGGACGAAACGTCCACCAGCAGAGTCATCGACCCAGTGGTGTAAATAGTTATCAAAGGTACCAGGATTATAATTTAGTACGCCAGACGCGCGTTTCGTCTATATAAGACCCGTCAGTGACGCTCATATCAAAATAGTTATAAACCAAACAAATACAAAGTTGAAGAGCATTGAGTATCCAAAATTCCAAAAAGTTGTGCCAAATACGGCTTAGATAATCAATACCTGGGATAAGAAAATCCTTATTTTTTCGAAAAATTCAAAGTTTTGTAAACTCGGAAATTTATAACAATGACCACATAATTGATATTCATGTCAACTCCGAAGTGCTGACTACTGGGCTGATGATACCCTCGGGGACGAAACGTCCACCAGCAGAGGCATCGACCCAGTGGTGTAAATAGTTATCAAAGGTACCAGGATTATAATTTAGTACGCCAGAAGCGCGTTTCGTCTACATAAGACTCGCCAGTGACTCTTATATCAAAATAGTTATAAACCAAACAAATACAAAGTTGAAGAGCATTGAGGATTCAAAATTACAAAAAGTTGTGCCAAATACGACTAAGGTAATGAATACCTGGGATAAGAAAATCCTTAGTTTTTCGAAAAATTCAAAGTTTTGAAAACTCGGAAATTTATAAAAATGACCACATAATTGATATTCATGTCAACACCGAAGTGCTGACTATTGGGCTGGTGATACCCTCGGGGACGAAACGTCCACCAGCAGAGTCATCGACCCAGTGGTGTAAATAGTTATCAAAGGTACCAGGATTATAATTTAGTACGCCAGACGCGCGTTTCGTCTACATAAGACTCGTCAGTGACGCTCATATCAAAATAGTTATAAACCAAACAAATACAAAGTTGAAGAGCATTGAGGATCCAAAATTGCAAAAAGTTGTGCCAAATACGGCTAAGGTAATCAATACCTGGGATAAGAAAATCCTTAGTTTTTCAAAAAATTCAAAGTTTTGTAAACTCGGAAATTTATAACAATGACCACATAATTGATATTCATGTCAACACCGAAGTGCTGAGTACTGGGCTGGTGATACCCTCGGGGACGAAACGTCCACCAGCAGAGGCATCGACCCAGTGGTGTAAATAGTTATCAAAGGTACTAGGATTATAATTTAGTACGCCAGACGCGCGTTTCGTCAACATAAGACTCGTCAGTGACGCTCATATCAAAATAGTTATAAACCAAACAAATACAAAGTTGAAGAGCATTGAGGATCCAAAATTGCAAAAAGTTGTGCCAAATACGGCTAAGGTAATCAATACCTGGGATAAGAAAATCCTTAGTTTTTCGAAAAATTCAAAGTTTTGTAAACTCGGAAATTTATAAAAATGACCACATAATTGATATTCATGTCAACACCGAAGTGCTGACTACTGGGCTGGTGATACCCTCGGGGACGAAACGTCCACCAGCAGAGTCATCGACCCAGTGGTGTAAATAGTTATCAAAGGTACCATGATTATAATTTAGTACGCCAGACGCGCGTTTCGTCTACATAAGACTCGTCAGTGACGCTCATATCAAAATAGTTATAAACCAAACAAATACAAAGTTGAAGAGCATTGAGGATCCAAAATTGCAAAAAGTTGTGCCAAATACGGCTAAGGTAATGAATACCTGGGATAAGAAAATCCTTAGTTTTTCGAAAAATTCAAAGTTTTGTAAACTCGGAAATTTATAAAAATGACCACATAATTGATATTCATGTCAACACCGAAGTGCTGACTACTGGGCTGGTGATACCCTCGGGGACGAAACGTCCACAAGCAGAGGCATCGACATCAAAGGTAAAATAAACTGCAATGCTACAGATTTTGATAATTTTAATTATTTATCCAAAAATGTAATAATAGTACATTTTTTTTAAAACTAATTTTGTTAGGGTAAAGCTAATAAAGTTTGCTTGATAGAAACTATATCACTGCCACTTGCAACTATTATTAAAACCAATTTTGTTAGGGTAAAGCTAGTAAAGTTTGCTTTGATAGAAACTATATCACTGCCACTTGCAAGTAACGTCCTTCATTCAAAATTTAATCATAACATGCTACGTTTTTAATTGTGTATCCAGATAGCTTCACAAGCAATGTACAGGTGCGAACTACATTTGGCTGAATGAAAAAAATTAAAATTAAAATAATGAGATATGATTGACAATCCGACAGCTAACCACAGTAGTTCACATAATGGGCAAATATATGTGAGGGAATATGATGTTAAGTAGCTGTCTTTTTTTTATTTGGTTCATATGTGTTTCTCGTTTTTTCGTTTTTTTTACATCGATTAAACCGTTGTTTTTCCTGTTTTAATGGTTTCGCACATGTCAATTTTTGAGGTCCTTCATAACTTGTTGTTCGGTGTGCTCCAAGTCTCCCTGTTAAAGACCGTATCTAGACATATATTGGTGTACTATTAGAAATTGTTACTTGGACAAGAGAGTTGTCGTATCATATCTTCTTATATCAATATAAGGAATTATTGGCAAACGGACGGCATTTATCAACGAGAAAACCGATACCGTATAGTCGGCTATATTATAGGCCCCGTTAAGAAACAATTCGAAAGAGAAAACTGACGACCTCAGTAATAAAAAATCAGTTAACCAAAAACAAATATGACATATTTAAATCAATTACAAACACTGCACATATATTATTATATGGTTGTTTTTAACATGTTTGTAAACAGAAAAACATCCCCGTAATCAAGGACAGTGTAGTAACAGCAAAAGAATTTATTTTAAAGACGTCATAAACAATCTGAGAACCGCACACCCTTTTTTTCTCATCATTAGATAAAACCTTTCAATAGTCCGACTTAAGAGGAATGAGACAACTTTTAAAATTCGATCCTGTTTGTAAAACTAAAACAAGGAACCTAGCTCTCTCTCTTATCTAACTATAACTCTAAAATTCATATCTATGTACTACTTGTATCATATAGGACCACATTCCGTAATTGTAATGAGTCGAAATTGCAATAACTGTCCGTCTATGTAAATTCAAATGTTAAACATTTTTAATACTCTAAGTATGATTGTTAGAGATATGAACTTTCTATAGCTGTATCCTGTTTGGCGGTTTCTTCTTTATCAGTAATATTGTGATGCGTTTTATGTTCTTATAGATCACTGGTATTATCTCGTAGTGACGGAACAAGTAGCAATGATAAATTAAACATTTGGGGGGAGTGTCGCTGTTTTCTAACATGTTTGTCCGACTCCTTGCATCCAATCGAATCTTTGAGAGTATGAACGTTGGGAGTATGAACGTTGCCATTTAGTGCCGGATTTGGAACATCAGTTAATGTTGTTCTGGTAGAAATAGAATTCTGTGTCGAGGTCCGTCTTCGCATGCTGAAACTATAATAAACTAAATGTATTAATTATATTTAACCTTTGATAAATTGAAGAATTGCCGATATTTGAATACTTTATGAACTATTGACAAATCAGTCATCCTTTTTTTTTCATTTACTGATGTAGGTAATAAAACACCATTGTTATGCTTTGTCAATAGAAATTATTAGGTCAGTGAACTATTTCTATAAAAAATAACAATTGTCTCCGTTTGTCATAATTGTTTTTTTTGGGGGAAATACCCTACATATTATGGTCATGGGAACAATCCAGGACAGCAATTTATGCATGAACTTTATTGGGTGAATCGGAATGTTGGATGCAGTTAAGTAGTTTTCGGTGTCAAGAGTTTAGACGCAATATGATCATGATGTATCTTTAGGGTTCTCAAGAAACTCTTTAAAAGTTTACAGAATCTACATAATGTAAATTTATCAGTACTAATAGCAAATGTGTTACTCAGGTGTCCTGCATTTACTGCATAACATAAAACTAAAGAAGACCCGGAACAATTTCATTCCTGATGAAAAAAGTATATTTGAAATGATGATATGTTAACACAAACCGTGTTAGCAGTTATCAGTCATGAAGATGCAGTAGGAACAATAGTCAGAAAATAAATTGTTGAAGCTCCTAAACTCTCCTGCAATTCTTTACATAGAAATGCAATAATTTGTCTATGTTTATATTTTCTATTCTAATATTCCCAATCAATTAGAGAAGAATTAAAAACTTATGCAAGTTCTTTGACCTTATGCATATATCAACTGTTATTGGCAATACAATTTAATTCCTCCTTATATGTTGATTTTGCTTTCGTAATGCGACTCGAAATGAATTTAAATCACAGCTTTTCGTTTTTGTTATTTGAAGATTAAATTGATAGATAAATTATTTAAATGAAAGTGCAGTTTTATTTGAATACAAGTCCTCTAATATTGAGCACAGTGAGATATCAAATAAACGTCTTTAATGTAATCCATCTCTTTCATGTTCTTTATCAAATAAACGTCTTTAATGTAATCTATCTCTTTTATGTTCTGTATCAATTTGTACTGCATTTGAACGACACCAACATAAATAAATGACATATTACTTTTCTCTTATGACTTTATTATAAGTGCTGTCAGAAGATATACAGCTTGTTCAAATAAGTATCTCGTCCGTATCTATGATAGTTTATTTCATAAAAAGAAACCTGTTGAAAATACAGACCACATAAGAAAACTTTATCACGGCATAGACGGGGGTAGTAATTTAACACCAGCACAAATTTGCATGAAGCAATTTGCATATCCTGTTGTGACTATCCTGTTACTTTGGTAGTAGTTACATGATAACAGTATTTCATCGAAGCGTCTTCAAAAAGTATATATTTACATATATTTTTACAAATACTGGATTTTTTGGATATTAAAGTTGTTTTAAAGACTTCAACGTTTTTATTATTGCAATTTTGCACAGACTTAATGTAAAAAGGTTCCCGGTAGCCGTTTAGACAATACGGGTGACAGGATATAATAAAACTCTTAGTATGATTGTTAGAGATATGTATTAACACTAAATACGGTGTTATATGGTTATCGCATTTCCCTGTTCCCGAAACACAATGATAAAAGTAAAACCATTTGCGATGGAATTACTCGTTGTTGGAATCATTAGAAAGAGACAATAAAAACTGACCATTTCGAATGCTATCTTAGACTTACATTGTTGATTATTTTTATAACATTTGAAAAACAAGTTTTAAAGTTCTTTAAGGTTACGGAAAATTGAGAAAAAATATCAATTTGCAGACTGGAAATATAAAGAAGTTTTCGCTATCGAAAAACACAAGCTACAAATGTAATTGAGACCTTTTCTAAATAGCATTAAGGATTGTATACCTTGTGTTGATTCAATGCTTAAAATGATAAAATATGCAAGAAGCAAACATATTCCAAACAAAGAATTAAGTTGGAAACAATTTTCAATTAAATTTTCACTTCTGGTTCTGAACTATAAACAACCAAATTGTTAATTTAAAAAAAAACCTTTCGTACTCCATGTATGTCTTACCATACAATTATTTTATTTACCTGTACATGTGTTCGTAAGTTGATATGGTGGGATTTTGTCCAACGTTATGGTTGTCTTTCTCGTATTGTTTAGCAAATACACCCCCTCTTTTTATTTTTCTTATTTTTTATGTATTGCCATTGTGTCATTACTTTAAAAAAAAATAGTGACTTTTATGGAGAGTTGTCTCATTGGCACTCATACCACATATCCTTTTATCTATATTTGTTGTTGTTACCTAATTTCTGTAACGATATTTACTACTTTATTCTATACGAACATCAAAAGAAAAGACAATCCATCGTCTTAGATTTATCTACAACGTTCATATAATTCCTGAGTTTTTATTTGTTCTCCAACAGGCTACTCATGATTCATTTATTGCTAATCATTCCTCTTATCACTGTAAAAGTGACACCTTCTTTAAAAAACTTTTAGAAACACATCAATGGTAGAGAAATCCAAAGTATGGTTACATTAAATTGCTGTAGAAATGTTTCATATTGGTTCTGTTTTGTAAGGCTCTAGTTCTTATGTGATGACGTTATTCAATATCTTTACATATTATCTATTTTTATACATTTTAAATCATAACACTTTAATTTTTACAATCCATATTGGTAAAACATAATTCAAAATAGGCCAATATTCATGTTTAATCCCTAATACGAAAAAATAAATTGACTTTAGAAATAACGATTTCAAAATGTTTTGTTAGAAACACATTGTAAAATTTCATGAACCAATCGAATAAGGGGATAAAGATCATAACATTTGCTTGTTGCCATTATGCCATGCATGATACATTTATAAGACACAAATTATACTATTAGAGGAGGTTGCCTTTCCCCATTCAAATAGGTGCTTATTCATAATATCGATTATCCTTATCCCCATTGTTAATTTTTGAAAGTTTGATGAAAGATTCTGTAAAAATTATTGATGATTTTGAGGTAATGATTTCAATTAACACAATACACGCGACAGTTTAACATATTTACAAAAGGACTTGTTAGCAACATTGGCAAGGTTATTCCTAGCTTGGCTGGTTAGTTTGTAAATGAGTAGTGAACCTATTTAGGTGGAAATGTAAGCCCATAAATTTGCAACAATAAACCCATCCAAATTCAAAAGCGAACTCATCAAGAAGCAAAGGTGTATCCATATAAATGCAAATATGAACCAAAAATGATATTAAAACCAATTGTTCTTTGAACAAATTTCCACAAAAAACAAGTATTTTGATATGAAAATAGTACAAATTTGGTTTAAATGTCATAAACAGCGTCAAATGATAGTTTATAGTACACTGAGTCCAAAAATATATGGTGTCTATACAATATTTTTTGATAAAGGATATAATTTGTTACTTCCGGTTTGAAAAAGGTTACTTCTGGTAAAATTTAACTGTTTAATTGACACTGATTCCAAACATATCTGGTTATATATACTTTTATATTAATAAAGTACACAAAATAGCTACTTTTGGTTTACACAAGGTCGCTTCCTTTTTTCAAGTTTTAATGGTTTGAAACCTATTGCAAAAGGTCTCATGGCTCTACCATGTAAACATATAATGTAAAAGCAAAGGTCAAAATCTAAAACATCAAATTAAGCTATGACCTTGAGATAATTTTTAAGGTCATTAACCAAGGACCTCAAATCAAAAGACCATAGGTCTTAATTATATTTGGTTAATGAGTTATATCACTATCTGCGTATTTTTAAATACAAGAGGTGGAGAAAACTCCATTTTACGTTCAACGTATCCTTGCAATTGAAATTTACGTTTTCCGACATGTTGCAACTAACAATTTAGTAAAAAAAATGTCTATATCTCTTATACGGTTTTTGGAAATAAGTGACAATAAGCCAAATTCAATAATTAGAATATGACCTTGACCTTTGACCCTGACCTAATTTTCATTTTTTGGACCAAGGAAATCAAATCAAAAGATCCTAGGTCTCTTTCACTTATGGTTTACAAGATAGAAATGCATATTACTTATATCAAATACATAAGGGGAAATAACTCTCGTATGGAGTACTCATATCGCTTTGGTCAACATAGGACAAATCACGCCAAGAATAAAACGAGCAATTTTTTAAAATAAATTTCTTTCTTTACGGTTTCAAAGGAGATGCAGTCACAAGAAAAACAGTGTTCGGGGAGAAAACTCCTACAAAGAAAAGAATTTGGTAACACAGGGTAAATTTCAAAGGCGCAAAAACTGTTCGATATCATATACCAAATATCTAAGCGACATTTTGCGAAACAAATATTAATCGCAAGAACAAAAGTAGGCGGAAGAAAAAATAAATAATTACAACAAATACAATAGGTCTTTCCACGGTAAAATGAAAAAGAACGAATAATTGTGAACCCACAAAAGTGCAATAGTTAACCCATATATGTACAATAGTGAACCAATAAAGGTAAATTCGAGAACCCATACAAATTCAATAATAACCAATACAAATGCAATAGTAACCCATAGGTACAAATAAAAACCCATGAGTATGAAATATCGAACCTATAAAATGAACTAGTACTGCTACAAACCATCACCCAGATATTGAATGATATTGATTTAAAGTTTGACACTACATTTTTTTCAAGTATGCATGTTATAAGGCAAATTGGAAATTACATGATAGATATTCTTTTAGTTCCATTTGACGATGTTTTTATTTTAGTATTTGGGGCCTCGGTGACCGGATGGTCTGAGTAGTAACAATTTAAATCAATAGCAAGTCTACACTGAGGTTGTGTGTTAAAAAAACCCGGTCGTTTGCGTGCACTCGAATCAAATCTGTTATTACTTTGATTGTCAGTTTTCCTATCGAAAGTCGGTGGTTTTATCCGGGCACTCCGGATTCTTCCACCAATAAAAAGTGGCCACCACTAAGTAGCCCAAAAGCAGGTACTTAAAAGTGATAACACAACAAAAACACAAAATTCGAAAATCAATTCTATTTTATTTTATGTGGAAATAGAATGCTGATGTTGACATTGTGTGTTTCATAAAACATTATGTTAAGACGACTGAATTGTTTATATTGTATTTGGTCATGTTCCCAATTTTAAACGTTGAATAGTTTGCACTGTCTATCAAGATTTTCTAATACTGAAACGTTACTATTCTTATATACTGATCATGCTAATTGCGATTTTGATATAAAAAAATGTAATGTTACCGTTTAAACACTTTAACTGTTGTAACGCGATCAGTTAAATTGAAAAACATTGATATTTGTTTTCAAAAATTCGTTATTCATGATAAATCATGCCAAATTATACATGCTTGTCAGAAATCTGATATTTTAAAAACAGTATTTTAACATATACTGAGTACAGAATTGACTCGTTATTGCAGTTTCATGGTGAGCAGTTAAAGAATATCAAGATTAATGCTCATGCTGGTTTAAATTAAAGTGTCTAAACATTATGAACAGTTGCTACTTATATGCTTCTTCCTGTTTAAATGTGTATCAATTTTTTTTCTTGGTATTTATATCTTTTACCATAAGGCATTTACATATCTTAATTGATACGTCACGCTCGTGCTTTTTCACACTATATAAATATCATAAGCAAGGTTTGGCGTCTTACAAATAAACCAGCTCCCAAATAGTGAAAAGAACGAATGAAATCGCGCGAGATTTGTTTACAGATCATACATACAAATTAGGTCTCGACTCCCTAGTGGTGTGGTGCCACTCTGTTAAACCTTCAGATAACCATGATAGTTTAAATTTTCTATACTTTTTTCGATTTCGTCCTTTCCCGATTATTTTGAATGTATGTGGTTTCGCATGGCACGTAATGCCTGTAAAGCATGAGACGATAACGATATTGCTATACCAGATCTCGTTTTTTAATGAGTGCATGCTATACCCTCAGGTTTGTGTTTTTTTCTTTCTTTCTTAAACAAATGATGAAATGAACAAATGATTATTGATAGCCTTGCACATTATCGTCATTGCCTGTGCACACTAGTCATTTACTCATATTTACATTTTATAACAATTTTAGAATTAACATGACAACTTATAGAAAACATGTGGCAAATCATTAATACAAGGTTATTAAATGTTCCTTTGCATAATTGAATTATTTCATTTAATTATTAATCTTTATATATTACACACTATACAAGAACTGCATGAGTGACCATTTAACTGTATATTAAAAGTAGTTATAATTTGAATGTTTTAAACTGTATAATGGTTTATAAAATACCAACGTTGATATTTAAATCAGAAATTTATCTTTTAAAATGTAAATGTTTGATGAAATAGACAATAAGATATATAGTATACATGGCCTGAGCACATGCCATGTATGTTCTGTGTATTTTGTGTATTTTATGTTTTCATCAATTCCATAAAACAATCTTAAAGGGGCGCTTGCTGTCAAATTCGTCTTCACCGATTTGACTTAAATTCTCATATTTGATTTATAATAATGTAAAACGTTTATTCAAATTATTAAAAGTCTAAACTAAACTTTTTACAGAGCATACGTTCGATAGTATGCAGCTTCGTTACATGTGTTTTTCAGTCTAGACACCATACAATTACCTATCAAGTAGACCTCTGAAACCAACGATGATCATTTAAGGTATAAACATAGATATAAATTTGTTATTTGGAAATATCTGTTGAATGTTTTGAAATTAAAATGTGTTTATTTAAATGATTAAATCTTTGAAGTCTTTAAATTATACAAAAGCAAGGATACATTGAATGATTGCAATTGAGACAACTACAAACCCTGCATAGTAGGGCACTGATGTAAACAAGTACAGGTCACCTGAAGTCGTCAACAATGAGCAAAATCCTTAACTTAAAGATCGGTATAAATGGGCTTGCCTTATTAGGTCCCAAGATAATGGTATTTACATCCTTTGCTTTCAAATTTTTGTTTTTAAGTTTGTGATGAAGGTTCATTAAAATAAACCCAGCACACTTAATTTGTGAACTGTTTTTTTTTTAATTTCAAAAGAGAAAACTAATAGACAAATTTAAGCAAATAACAAAAATTACAGACATTATAACAATAAAATAAACACTTACCACTACTAAATGATAAAGAACTTTCAGGAATTGATTCCAGCTACTGTCCAGGTTATGTTAAACAAATTTTCACCTCCAACTGCTCTGTTCAGTGAAGAGTTTTAACCATTGAAATGAAATGTGAACACGTTTCAATCTTATGACAGCAGTGAATATTTACATGTGGCATTTATACCTATATCCAAGGGTATATATATGCGGTAGTGATGATACACAGTGATAATTAACCATTTTCTCTTTCTTTTTATTTAATTTTGAAAAAAAAATGAATTTAAACTTTTTTTTCTGGATTTTGGAAACAAATAATTTTGTAAATTTTTCATTTTTTTTTTCATTTATTTTTTAAGTGATATTATATTTGAAGAAGAAAAAACATTTAAATATTTAAAAAAAAAATAATATTTTGCATTTAAATTTTTTTTTCTGAATTTTCATTTTTTTTTTTTTGTAATTTTGCATTTAAAATTTTAACTTTAAAAAGGTTAACTTTAGTTGCCTTCGTCCATGCATGCATGGGCTAAGTCTGTTGTGTTAGTCCATGCTTGCATGGACTAAGTTAACGTTAGTTGCCCTTGTCCATGCATGCATGGACTAATTCTGTTGTGTTAGTCAAGCATGGACTAAGTAACGTTAGTTACCTTCATCCATGCATGCATGGAGTAAGCTTAGTTCCTAAGTTTTCATGTTTGCATATCATGAAAAGGTTTAGTCACACTATCAAGTGTTTGCAGTGTATTTCTTATGGTAAGTTATAATGCACAATATGTCTTTTTTATGAGATTTTCTAAACTTGATATTGATTTCCAGTTTTATTTATTACCTTATATGCTTTAGTAGATTCATATTAGTTTACTGAAAGGACTAACAATGCTTGCACATGGTAAGTCAACTAAGGCTGTGCATGCACAGGGTAAGTCAACTAAGGCTGTGCATGCACAGGGTTAGTCAACTAAGGCTGTGCATGCACTGAGTTAGTCAACTAATGCTGTGCGTGTACAGGGTTAGTTAACTAAGGCTGTGCATGCACAGGGTTAGTTGACTAAGGTCGTGCATGCACAGGGTTAGTTAACTAAGTTGTGCATGCACATGGATTATTAACCTGACGCATACACCTTTAAAACTATCATGAATTAAAAGATTAGTTTATAATACCGAGATGTTTTGGTAAAGTATAATTTTATTTTGTAAAAAGATATGGGTGAAGTAGAAAAAAAAATAGGAAAAAAAATATGACATTCCATTTTCAAAAGTAGTTTCCAGTATTAAATAAATCCTTGTTAATGAATAGATTAAGCCAACTCGTGCAAATGTTTTTTTAGGTCTATTTAACATGTTAAATTTCCTTTTTTAGATTAATAATATATGTTAAAGGGAAATCACACTATTTAAACTACTAATAACAATTCATTGAAATTTTGCATTTAGACAGATCATACTTATTTCAATATTTTAGGCGAAAAAAAAATTGGGGTCACCGATGTTGTTTTCGAGATATGACGTCATTAAAAAGTAAAGAATTGCGTTATACCGTAATATAGAAATAGCGCTTAAAAATGATAAAAGAAGGCAAAATTATTGAAAAACGATGTTTAACTGGTTTAACTAAAACAGTCAATTGTAACTTTTATCTTATACACATTTATTTTTCTCAGTTTCCTTATTTTTTGAGGCCTTTTTAAATTTCCCGCCATTTTTAATTGCCGTTTATTATAGATTTTTCTTGAAATAAAAAAAATCTACTAATGTTTTTTCCTTCAAACTTCTGCATTAGTTGTAGCTTCAGGGGAGATTGTAAAAGCATTAATAAAAAAGGGGGGTCACCGATGTTTTAAATCCGCTACAGTGGAAATAATCTTATTATCAATTTTTGGCGGGAATTATAACTTTTTCTCTTAACGTTATAGAACGACGTTGCTAGCATAGCAGCATTTCTTGCAATGCTTGGAACTATTGAGTTAACTTATATATTTTTATTTTTTTTATATAATAATGTTTTTTTTAAGGTGTTTTGATTATTCATTATTTTACATACAGTAACAGTTTATTAAAAAGTAATTGTCAAAGTTGGAGTCAGCTAAAAATTTTAATTGCATTTGTTGTATAGGAAAAACTAATGTGTGCCTCATGCCGTATTAAAAAGAATTAATTTACGGCTTGCAGATTTAGAATCTTCTACTTCGGAAGATTGAGGGTATCGGGGCTGAAAAGTAACACGTTCCATTTAGACTAGAAACAGAATAAATTCACTATTAAACTTGTCCATTGCACCGGGAAGATTAAACCCGAAATACCGTGTTTAAAAAGCCACAAACTCGGCACTTTAAAAAAAAAAAGCCCTCAATGACACCGTTTTCAGAAGAAATTTAAAATTGGCTAACATTTCTGTTATCACACAACGCTCCATAATTGACACAAATTAAGTTCGATTTCTAGTTTTATTTTGATTTCGAATATTTTTTCAAGTAAGATTTCTAGTTTAAGCTCAAGTTACACTTAGAAACTTCTTGAGTTATACTGTTAGACAGAGCATAGATGTAATACCAAGAATGTGGTTTCTATTTTCTGTTGGTGCACCTCTTTTTGTTTGAATGTAAAATTGAGAATGGAAATGGGGAATGTGTCAAAGAGACAACAACCCGACCAAATAAAAAAACAACAGCAGAGGGTCACCAACAGGTCTTCAATGTAGCGAGAAATTCCCGCACCCGGAGGCGTCCTTCAGCTGGCCCCTAAACAAATATATACTAGTCCAGTGATAATGAACGCCATACTAATTTCCAAATTGTACATTTCTTTTATCACATTTATCTTTCATTGTGGTAAATGCACCTATTTTTGCCAATACTGATAAATGAGGGGGCAGGACCTTTTTCGGGACGTCGGGATCAAGTGTTTTTAAGCTCGGGATTTCGGGATTGACCCTTTCGGGATCCGGGATTTCTTTTTCCGATGTTCGGGATGTCAGGATTTTTTTATAAATTTTGGACCTCGGGATTTCATGTTTTTAAGACCGGGAGTTCGGGATCAGGACCCCTCTGACCCCCCCCCCCCCCCCTCAAAATGATAGTTAATTTGAAAATATATAATTGAATTGGTGTGCCAATATTTAAGCACTCTCTGATATATCATGTTGGCTATTTTTGTTTAAAGAACCAAAGAATAAAGAGTAAAAAAACTGGATGTCTTTTTCAGTCACGGTCTCCGACAATATCCCTTTATCACTGTCGACAGTGATCACATTGAGTGATCTAAACTCGAACCTACATCTGAACTTTTATTACTATTTATTATTTTTTTAACCATTGTTTTCTTGATTTTTGAAAAACTTTCAGTGGCAAATATTACATGAACATTAGCACAAAACATTTGTCTATATGAGTGGAATATTCTTTCACCGGACGGACCATTAATGTGTTTGTTACAGTTTAGCAGTACTCTGTGAGACATGTGTATATCTCTACATAAATATATGTGTGTGTGTGTGTGTGTTAAATATTTCTCTTGTTGGAGACTGGTAAAGCCAAATGTATAGTAAGTGTTGAATTATTATACGCCCGGTTACGGGACGTATTATGGTATACATCTGTCCGTCCGTCCGTCGTCAACATGTCGGACATTAACCCAAAAACGCTTAAACCAATTGGCATAAAACTTTAAAGAATAGATCTATTGACGTGAGCTCCCTTTCTTTTTTTTTTTATAAATTATGATTTTACGTTCGAGTTATCCATTAAAAAAGGGGGACAGTTATAACTCAATATCGCTTTTATCAATTTTCATACAACTTTGATAAATTGTTTATATCTGTTGATGTAAATACCCTTTTGATTTTCATAAATTTCTAATATGACATTGAGAAGTAATGAATCTTTCTGAAATTGTACCACAAGGTTCCATATCACAAATGAAAGGCTGAAATAGATTTAAGGGGTACATGTAATTGCTCAAAACGTTCAGGAATTAGGGGCCACAACCAAGCATTTTACTAAAATTACTATTTTACAATAACTTGTGTTATGGATCTATCTAAAATTGTACTACAAGGTTCCATACCACACAGGGAAGGCTGGAATTGAGTTGTAATTACTCCAAGAGGGGAGGGGTGGCGTTTCATTTTTTTTTTTGCAAATTTTTCGAAATATCTCAAAACAAAATTTTCAATTGAACAGTATTGCACAATAGATTTTTAATACCTTTGACCACATTTATTTTGTGTCAGAAACCTATATTATGTCAAAAATTTTATCACAATCCAAATTTAGACCGTATCAAGCTTTAATATTGTATCCAAACTTGCCCCAACTGTTCAGGGTTCAGAGGCGTTAGATATCAAAGGAAATTTTGGAAAGATGGACGACAGTCACACTTAGATCATTTCTGTCGTCACATGTGAAATGAATAACGATTTCAAATATGACTGTTTCATTGTTCTTATTCACAACCCTCTTTTGAACAGAAAACTACAGATTCCGATAGCTATACGCTAACATGCTGGTACTCTTTGTCTATATGTACCTCCCCACCCCCCCCCTCCCCACCCCTGAAAATTTACGCTGAACCCTACATACCGCATCGCGGCGATACGCTGACAAATTTGTGCCATTTCATGACCACTTTCGGCTATTTTTTTGCCATACATTTTGTCCATTTCGAGTAGCATTTTCATTTTTGCACTTAAGGTCAAGATGAGTCCATAATATTTACGTCCAGTGGCAAGTTTAATGCATATTCAGAACTAGAACATATGAATTTTACTCTGCTTTGCAAAAACCCGACAGGCTGAGCCGGATAAATACTAATATCAAATGAGATGTTTGATGAAATATTTATACATGTAGTATAGAAGACTATAATAGTTATGACGTTGCATGCATGTGATATGAGAAAACTGTAAGATGAAACTCATTGTTCTTATTCACAACCCTCTTTTGAACAGAAAACTACAGATTCCGATAGCTATACGCTAACATGCTGGTACTCTTTGTCTATATGTACCTCCCCACCCCCCCTCCCCACCCCTGAAACTTTACGCTGAACCCTACATACCGCATCGCGGCGATACGCTGACAAATTTGTGCCATTTCATGACCACTTTCGGCTATTTTTTTGCCATACATTTTGTCCATTTCGAGTAGCATTTTCATTTTGCACTTAAGGTCAAGATGAGTCCATAATATTTACGTCCAGTGGCAAGTTTAATGCATATTCAGAACTAGAACATATGAATTTTACTCTGCTTTGCAAAAACCCGACAGGCTGAGCCGGATAAATAATAATATCAAATGAGATGTTTGATGAAATATTTATACATGTAGTATAGAAGACTATAATAGTTATGACGTTGCATGCATGTGATATGAGAAAACTGTAAGTTGAAACTCATTGTTCTTATTCACAACACTCTTTTGAACAGAAAACTACAGATTCCGATAGCTATACGCTAACATGCTGGTACTCTTTGTCTATATGTACCTCCCCACCCCCCTCCCCACCCCTGAAAATTTACGCTGAACCCTACATACCGCATCGCGGCGATACGCTGCCAAATTTGTGCCATTTCATGACCACTTTCGGCTATTTTTTTGCCATACATTTTGTCCATTTCGAGTAGCATTTTCATTTTTGCACTTAAGGTCAAGATGAGTCCATAATATTTTTGGAAATTTAGAATTCAATTAGATATTGAACATATACATCAGAAAATTAAAAACAATTATATGTCACCGACTTCGGTATCGAGAAAATGGTCGGAGAGGGTACTAAGTTACATTGAATATGCTATGAAATTCCAACGTTCTTAGTGCTGATTATGCATGATGATTATGTGTTTTGTATTGGTAGATACTTTTTATCATAATGGTCTGGATAGTGGGTCATTCATTTATTAATGTTTATTTTGTGTTTCCAATATTTTTTATTCTTTATATTTTAGCACCTCATCATTCAATCTTTTTTTTTTGCCTTTTATTCTGCAGTATTTGCCCATTATTTTGTATTCCGCAGGTAAACCCCAATACAATCTAGAAAATCGCTAGTACAACATATCAGTTGTAAAAAATATGATATGTCCATTATCATTTCTCCTGCTTTAGTGGAACATCCCTTCGAGCGTTCGCTTTTTCATAAATTAGCAACCTTTACGGCGGAATAGAAAACGGCGACGTCATAATACAGTTACGACACTATGGCGGCGCCGAGAGCGATGCGTATAAACAATAGTGTGATTTCCCTTTAATCATCGTTTTAACCTGTATCAGAAGGATAGTTTATCGATCGAATCAGTCAATCAAAAGATTTACCTTTGTTGTACTTTCAATGTTGAAAATCTTTTCTGACCAGTCGAGTTATTCACTTTCAAATTAATAGTTAATCTTTAATAATTTAATTTTGGATGTAACGCGTCTTATGATTGGCTAACGTTATTTTGTAATCAGCCCATAGACATAATTTAGTCATGTGACCGTGACGTCATCAACGTTTTTTTCATGGTTTTCTACGGTTTAAAATGGAATTTAGAATTAAATTATAAGAAATGACTGTAATATTTTTTTCTATCTATTCGAAGTAACATAAAAAATGTTGTGCACACTGTTAAATAACTATCTACGCGCGTTATTCAGTGTGCACCAAATTTTTTATGTTATCTCTTCATAGACAGAACAAATATTACAGTCATTCCTTAAATGTTTCTTAGATTATTTTGTCAAAATTGAACACTACTTGCTTCTAAAAACGAATTATCATTTCACTGCTTCGCTTTCATTAATGATTGAACAAAATAAAAACTATTTTAGATATATATATATATTCGAGTCAACAAAAGAAACAATTCACGACTTTAGCATAAAATTTATCAAAAAGTATTAAAACTAAAACAAAATGAGATACACTTTTTTAAAAAGCTTTCATTTGTTATGTATGCACATATGATAATGTAAATCAAAACCTGTCGGAAAGTAACTAAATTCCATGTCAACGATCATAGGGTGCAAATTATTTTTGCGGAAAGTTGGACACATAATCGACACATAATTTTCTAAGTACTAAATGAATTTTAAAATTTGTTTAAAAAAATAAAATATGCTAATCAAGTAATGTTCATATTGTCATTAATGGGTTGAAATATTGTTTTCTTTAACACTGGTTAT
The DNA here is from genome assembly GCA_019925275.1 of Mytilus edulis. NCBI lineage: Eukaryota > Metazoa > Mollusca > Bivalvia > Mytilida > Mytilidae > Mytilus > Mytilus edulis. The sequence continues at coordinate 23,350,977 of CM034361.1, read as the reverse complement.
TAACTCATGCGGTACGCTCATTCGAAAATTCATGTGTTGTTCGGTCACTCGTTGAAAATTTTTCTCTATTTGAATTCTTCGATTAGTTATTCTATTAGTACCGCATAAACCAACTGTCAGGGATTTGTTTTATTCTCCAACACTTTACGAAACACAAGCATACTCAATAGTACAGGTAGTACCTTATAAAAGAACCAATAACGTACCTTCAGATGTCATTTAATTAATTTGATTTTTTTCCCGGAAATAATATAACAAAATATGTACAACTTGACAATGATTAATTACATGTACACAGTAGATTTGTTTCATGTTATGTAACAGATTTGTGAATAATAATGTTGATTATTAATTTGCTTTGTCTGCAAAATTTGTTGAAAAAGTACAATGTCTCTAGAGGTAATTTGAAATATGTATATGTCGTTGTAAGGAAATGAACATTTCACATTTATAAATTTTGGTATTTGAATGTTTTCAATGCGTGTACGTGTGTTACTGATCAACGCTGTCAAGCATCATTGTTTGTCTTTACTTCACTTAAGTTTTAATGTAGCTAACCCTGACTGGTAAATCGTGTCTTTGTTATTTGCCTTACAAGAGTAGAACAGTATTTTAAATGCCACATGCATGCACTTCAGTTTTTCTTTGATCGATTTATTGATATAACAAAATGACCATCTCTTTAAAAAAAAAATGCATTGATATTCAAACTTGTTGAACATGCTCGTTGCAGTTTGAAATGATGTGTTTGATACTGCAGATATAACTCTGTTTTATATAGAAAATGAGTAAGTTTCTTTATTTTATTTATACTCCACGAATATCCAGGATGTTATTTCAATGATAAATAATGCATTTTGATTCTAAAAATTCTTCACAATCAATATAATTTTATTTTAGAATATGTCTTTAGATATTCAATATGGACGATGCATTTTTCTTCTATAACGAGACCAAATAGTACATGTTATACACTGTGTATGGATTAATTCTGCATATATCAAAATCTACATAAACAAATGCAAAAAATACATGTATACAGCATCTCAATGATACGTAGTGCATTTTGATAATCTAAATATAGTAAGAAAATAATACTAATATAAATTTTAAATTAATAGAACTTCAGATGTCTTTTAAACGTTCATTGTATTCATTCCTGTCGTTTACCAAGAAATCCCGAACAATGGCCACAACGGCAACTGAGTTTTACTGATAGTATTATAGATTTTTTGTTTATGGTTCAACACATGAAATAGTTTATCTAATTCAAATTCTATAACAAAGGAACCAAAGATACCAGAGGGACAGTCAAATGCATACATGGAAACAGTATAAAGGTAAAAATGCTTCTACTTGCATGTTGATGCTCTTATCATAACACTAGAATTAAACTCTTATGAATTTATGCTAAGCGATGAAAGCATATTCTAAATGCTAAATTTCTTCAGTAAAAAGGAGGATTTATTTATAGCAGCAAATAATGGGAAGACTTATTATACATTTAGAAATATAGTCTTCTCCGATTGATTAAAACGTATTTAACTGCTATACATGAAAAAAATCGTTAAACGTCTTTAACTGCTATACATGAACAAATCATTAAATAGTATTTATCTGCCATACATGAAAAAATCATTAAACGTTTTTAACTGCTATAATTGATAAAAAAAAAAAAAAAAAAACATTAAACGTATTTAACTCCTATACATGAAACAAAATCATTAAAACGTATTTAACTGTTATACTTAAAAAAGAATCATAAAACGTATAAGACTGCTATACATGAAAAAAAGTATTAAACGTTTTTAACTGTTATACATGGAAAAAGCATTAAAGCATTGTAAACTGCTCTACATGAAAAAAATATTTATAATTTTCCAGTATGACATGTATGAGAAAGCTCGCTATTTTTCCCCCTTGTTCACAAAATATGACATTGACTCGGCGGTTATCTAATAAGTGGCAGTTATTGTTTAATTCAACTGGACCTTTTGAAAACACTCTCCCCTACCCATTTTTCCGCATAGTTTCTTATTCAAGTACCACATTTTAAAAATAGTTTAGAAAAAGAAAAGAAGAAGGCATAATACCCCTTGTCTATAGTTTTGTTAAAGTTACAAAATAAAAGTGGCTTTGAGTTTTTCATATTATGATACAGGATAAAAAAAACCCGAAAAAGCTCTCCCGTTCAATGTCAACATAACAGCATTATAAGAAGATAATCTTGAGCATGTAAGTCATTGTCTGGCATTTCACGTGTATTTTTGTGGATATCTTACAAAAATATCTGATATCTGATACAGTTTTAAAAAAAAGGCCGTTATTCAAATTGAAAATATGATCTATTTTACTCTTTTTTGTTGCAGCAAGAACTCAAATCAAAAGACTCTATGTCTCTATCACTAATGGTTTACAAGTAACTATCGCTTTTCAATTTTTTTTTACAGAAGTACAGAAGAGGAATTACCACTCATTTGGAATTTTCAGAATGCTTAAGTAAACATTATTCTTCCTGATGATATAACGAGCAAATTGATGGAATAATTTTGTTGTAATCTTTAGCAGTTGCAAAGGTGACGCGCACACATAAAACAATGTTTGGGAAGAGAACATTTTACAATAATAAATGTCCGGTTTAACAGGGTCAGTTTAAAAAGCGTTCGATACCATATTTATGCAAAATATGTAAGCAACATCTTGCGAAACCACGATTCACTATAAGCATGTGGCAGAAGAAGAAAACAAATAATAATCAGAACAAAATCAAGAGGTCTTACAAAAGAAAAGTGGAAAGACCTAATAATGCACAGAGTATAATGCATGTATGCAGAAAGTGTTGTACTTAAAAGTTACTGTGCACACCATGATACATACTATACAAGTATTGAACTAAAAACCCTACCCGTAAAACCGTATCAGATATGTTCTTGCAGTAAAACCTAAGACATATATTGGTGACATATTTATGTTTATGGCTGTTTGTGTTGTTCATGCATCGTTGTAAATATAATGGAATTTTATGCGACTGTCATACAAGTGAGAGGTTTAGCTAGCTTTAAAATTAGGTTCAATCCACAATTTTCTACATACCATATACCAATCCAGGAAGATGCCAAATGTTATATATTTGTTTGATGTGTTTGAGCTTTTGATTTTGTCATTTGAAGAAGGCCTTTCCATTTTGAATTTTCGTCGGAGTTCAGTATTTTTTAGATTTAACTTTTTAGACACTTATCGATCAAACTAACTCTACAAACTTGTTCCACAGTTACTAAAGATAATGAAGACAAGAGAAAATCCAAAAATAACGGAATAGAAATAAATGACTTGTACTGACAACATGTTATAATCAACATTATTAATGTAATTTGAGGAAAAGGTTATTTTGGAGTGAAATATGTGTTTTTTAGAGAAAAAATGCAAAATACAGTAAACGAAGAACTAGAGGCTCTAAAGAGTCTGTGTCGCTCACCTTGGTCTATGTGTATAGTAAACAAAGGACACAGATGAAGTCATGACAAGATCTTAATTTACTGAACATTCTTGCTACTTTTAATTTTCTCTATCAATAATGAACTTGGCCCTTTAGATACAGAGGAAAATATTTTTTTAAATTTACCAAACTTATGAAAACTGTTAAAAATTGTCTATAAAGGGCAATAACTCCTTATAGGGTCAACTGACCATTTTGGTCACGTTGACTTAATTTTAAAACTAACTTTGTTGAACATTATTACTGTTTACAGTTTATCTCTTCTATAATAGTATTCAAGATAATAACCAAAAACGTCAAATTTTCTTTAAAAATTACCAAATGGGGGGCAGCTACCCAAAAACCAGTTGTCCAATTCATCTGAAAATTTCAAAAGATATTCAGAATTTCAGATAGCTATTGACTTTATGAACAATTTAACCCTTGTCCGATTTGCTCTAAATGCTTTGGTTTCAAGTTATAAGCCAAAATCTACATTTTACCCCTATGTTCTATTATTAACCATGGCGGCTATCTTGGTTGGTTGGCCAGGTCACCGGACACAGTTTTTAACTAGATACCCTAATAATGATTGTGGCTAAGTTTGGTTAAGTTTGACCCTCTAGCTATAGTTTCAGAGGAGAAGAGTTTTGTAAAAGATTACAAAAATTTATGAAAAAATGGTAAAAAATTACTATAAAGGGTAATAATTCTTAAGGGGTCAACTGACCATTTTGGTCATGTTGACTTATTTGAAGATCTTAATTTGCTGAACACTATTGCTGTTTACAGTTTATCTCTTTCTATAATAATATTCAAGATAATAACCAAAAACTGCAAAATTTCCTTAAATTTACCAATTCAGGGACAGCAACCCAACAACCGGTTGTCAGATTCATTTGAAAATTTCAGTGCTGATCGATATTGACTTGATAACAATTTTACCCCCATGTCATATTTGCTCTAAATGCGTTGGTGTCAGATTTATAAGCCAACATCTACATTTTACCCCTATGTTCTATTTTTAGCCATGGCGGCCAACTTGGTTGGTTGGACACATTTATTAAACTAGATACTCCAATAATGATTGTGGCCATGTTTGGTTAAATTTGTCCCAGTAGTTTCAGAAGAGAAGATTTTTGTAAAAGTTAACGACGAAGGACGACGGACTATGGGCGACGGACGCCATGTGATGAGAAAAGCTCAATTGGCCCTTTGGCCAGGTGAGCTAAACATTATAATTTATTGTTATTTTTGTAGACTAATGACTTGGTGAAGAGAAGACACTTTATCTTTCTAGTTTATTGTGTAGTCCTCCATTTATTAATATTCGTTTTAAAGTTATTTTGAGGTGAAATGTGAGATTTTTAGAGAATTTTTTTTAAAAAACTTGAACTGAGGAAAAGCTCATATGCTTAATATGGTTAACAAATTTGAAATGTGAAATATAGAAAAAAGAACATACAATATTATGTATTGTTAAGTCATGAAGTAATTAACAAACCATTAATATTTATATTTGGGAAATGTTGATTGAAATATACATGAAATATTTTTCAGAGAAAAAAATGATGAATACTAAAATGAAAAAAAAGCTTGGTTATTTATGATTAATCTTATGAAGTGGGATATTTATAGAAAATAGAAACCTGCCATATCTTATTCTAATATTATAAAGTCCTATACAGATGGGTGCGGTCCTAAGAAAAGATAACTTGGAGCAGACTTGTTTACTGCTTTCTAAGTTACTTGAGAATTTTTAAGCAGACAAGCAAGTTAACTTCGTTGTTGGTGGACAAGACCTACGGTCTGCTTTTTTAGGACTGCTGCAGACCTATCGACAGGTCTGCTCCAGACCTGACATGTGGACAAGTCTGCTTTTGACCAGACCTGAGGACAGGTCTTCCTCAGACCAGACCTGTGGTAAGTCTGCTTTTGACAAGTCTTGCCCCAGACCTGACCCTGACCAGACCTGTGGACAGGTCTGCTTCTGACCAGACCTGTGGACAAGTCTGCTATTGACCAGACCTGATGACAGGTCTGCTTATGACAGATTATCGTGTTTAAAAGTTTCATATCAGACTTGAGATTTAGTTAAAATATGTTAACAACATTCGCATTGTTTTCCCTCGGATAGCAAATTTCTTTACTCGCTATACTCTACTAGATATTATAAATGTTATAAAATGCAATTCTTTTTCTTTTTTATTTGAAATATTCTTATATGCAATGGCTATACAATCACATAGAGTTATCATAAAGGAAATGAAAGTTTTTTTTTTATTAGAAGGCGGATAGAAAGGTTATCCTAACACACCGGAACAATATTCTTATATCATGGGATATCAACATCATTGTCGACGTTGCTTCGTTCCCCGTTTTTACCTGTCTCTTCCTAAATTTATACATGCGAGGATATGATTTCATTGTTATTCAACTTGTTTGCATTGATTTACTATTGTATCTTCCGCAGAATATTCTTGTATAAAATTGTACAGTGTCCGGATACGTACGGTGTGGTAAAACTATCAACAATCTCGTCAAATTCGTCAGATTTGTCGAAAGATTTGTGAACTTGAATGAAATAGTTGCCACTTGACGTTTAATTACAAACAAAATCAATCAACCGACATAAAAGATCAACAGTATACTATTCCCTGGAGAGAACCTAGTATACTTTTTTATTTTAAAGTACAAATGAATTCAGACATGTTGGTGTTGGTACATGGATGATGCGGCCCAATAGTTTTGTTTTACACACCATCCTGAACTACTATTTCTAGTGACTGTTCAATATTATGAATACAGAGATGAAATGCTGACACCCTCAATTGATGCGGACAAAATTTTGCATTAATTGTTTTCCAATTTTATTGCTTACATTTGTGGTCTTAATAAAATGTGAAGAAGAGCGCCAGGAGAAGATATAAAGGCGCCAGGTTAAATCCATGCAAAATCTAAAAACAACTTCTGATTTATAATGGAGCCATATAGATTTACAAATTAAAGTGCACATATGGTCAGTTTTGGTCAATGTGTAAAGCAAAATATTGTCCTATGACATATTGTACCATGAAATATTGTCCTCGTCTATGGAAAAATGTCAAGAGAAGGACAAATTGCATAGTGAAATTGTGTCTGTATATAGACAATATTTCACAGATGAATACTATGGAATTTTGTCTTGTTTAATAAAGGGAGGTTAGATTTTGTGTGATTAAGACAATATGTCATAGATAATACTACGAAATTGTGTCCTGTTAAACGGAAGTTATATGTTGGTCATATTTCGTAAGTATTGAGGCAATATTTCATAGACAGATTGTCATGGAATTTTGTCTCATGAAGGGGGGTGGTTATCAAAATATATTCATGTATATAGGATTTGATTTCTGCAACATGTGCCTGTGTATATATTTACAAACTAAGCGATTGTCAGTACATTACTTATATTTGTACCGTAAAATGTAATAAAATGAAACCTACGTTAGACAATTCTTTAATCTATACATTTGTAATGTTTCTATGCAAATTTGAAACTCACTATTAGTTATAATGTAAGTTCTCTACTAAACAAAACAATTTCAGTTATAAATCTAAAAAATGTGCATGCTGCATGCTTGTGTACTATTTCTAATTGTGAAATAATTCGATAAAAAAAATATTTTCAAAGCCAGTATTTCATAGTGAAGTATTTTCATGAACAAAATGTCATAGTGAAGTATTGTCATAAACAGAATTTCATAGTGAAATATTGTCCAGAAGGAGGTGACAAAATGTCATGGACAAGGACACTATTTCATGATGAAATATTGTCCAAGACAATATTTCATTATGAAATACTGTCAGTGCTGGCACCCTTAATTTATATTTGTTGTTATTGTATTGCAATATTGCTGTCCATTGTATTGTACATTGAATCCTGACATAAAAAATATGGCTGATTTACTATGCGGGTATACAGATTTTTAAATTAAAGTGCACATATTCATATGGTCAGCTTTGGTCAATGTGGTCAAATCATTTTGTTGTTCGAGTCAGCATGAGGTATCAAAACTACTGAAATTTTGTTACGTATCAATATTTTGAATAAAAGGAAGACATGCTGGCACCCTAAATTTATGCGAACAAAAAATTTGTTTTTAGTGTATTGCAATATTACTGTCCACTGTATTATACATTGAATCCTGACAAAACAAATATGGCTGATATACTATGCGGGTATAATTGGTATATAGATTTACAAATTAAAGTGCACATATGGTCAGTTTTGGTGGAAGCGGTCAAATAATTTGGTTGTACAAGTCAGCATGAGGTATCAGAACTACTGACATTTGGTTACATATCAATATATTGTACAAATGAGAACATGCTGGGACTTTTAATTTGTGCAGACAAAAGTTTGCAGTCATGTGTTTTAATGAGGCTTTCATTTTGTATAATAAATTCTCTCCTGAAATTGAAATATTGCTGCTTGTGGCTACATAGATCAAGGACGTATAACAAACATCTAATATACGTCCTTGCATAGATATACATATACAAGTCAGCATGAGGTATCAAAACTACTGAAATTTTGTTACATATTAATATTTTGAATAAAAGGAGGACATGCTGGCACACTAAATTTATGCGAACAAAAATGTGTTGTTCATGTTGTTATTGTATTGCAATATAGCTGTCCATTGTATTATACATTGAATTCTGACATAAAAAAATATGGCTGATTTACTATGCGGGTATAAAGATTTACAAATTAAAGTGCACATATGGTCAGTTTTGGTCAATGCGGTCAAATCATTTTGTTGTACAAGACAGCATGAGGTATCAAAACTAGTGAAATGTTGTTACGTATCAATATTTTGAATAAAAGGAAAACATGCTGGCACCCTAAATTTTTGCGAACAAAAATTTGTTGTCATTGTATTGCAATATTGCTGTCAATTGCATTATACATTGAATCCTGACAAAAACAATATGGCTGATATACTATGCGGGTATAATTGGTATATAGATTTACAAATTTAAGTTCACATATGGTCAGTTTTGGTCAATGCGGTCAAATCATTTTGTTGTACAAGTCAGCATGAGGTATCAAAACTATTGAAATTTTGCTACGTATCAATATTTTGAATAAAAGGAAGACATGCTGGCACCCTAAATTTATGCGACCTAAAATTTGTTGTTATTGTATTGCAATATTGCTGTCAATTGTATTATACATTGAATCTTGACACAAAAAATATGGCTGATTTACTATGCGGGTATACATGTTATATAGATTTACAAATTAAAGTGCACATATGGTCAGTTTTGGTGGAAGCGGTCAAATTATTTTGTTGTTCAAGTAAGCATGAGGTATCAAAACAACTGAAAATTTGCTACCTATCAATATTTTGATTAAAAGAAGATATGCTGGCACCCTAAATTTATGCGACCTTAAATTTGTTGTTATTGTATTGCAATATTGCTGTCCATTGTATTATACATTGAATCTTGACATAAAAAATATAGCTGATTTACTATGCGGGTATACATGGTATAAAGATTTACAAATTAAAGTTCACATATGGTCAGTTTTGATGGAAGCAGTCAAATAATTTCGTTGTTCAAGTCAGCATGAGGTATCAACACTGCTGAAATGTTGTTACATATCAATATTTTTAACAAAAGGAAGACATGCTGGCACCCTAAATTTATGCGAACAAAAATGTGTTGTTATTGTATTGCAATATTGCTGTCCATTGTATTATACAATGAATCCGGACACAAAAAATATGGCTGATTTATTATGCGGGTATACATGGTATATAGGTTTACAAATTAAAAGTGCACATATGGTCAGTTTTGGTTGAAGCAGTCAGCTAATTTTGTTGTTCAAGTCAGCATGAGGTATCAAAACTACTGAAATTTTGCTACGTATCAATATTTTGAATAAAAGGAAGACATGCTGGCACCCTAAACTTATGCGACCTAAAATTTGTTGTTAGTGTATTGCAATATTGCTGTTCATTGTATTATACATGGCTGATTTACTATGCGGGTATACATGGTATATAAATTTATAAATTAAAGTGCACATATGGTCAGTTTTGGTGGAAGCGGTCAAAAAATTTTGTTGTACAAGTCAGCATGAGGTATCAGAACTACTTAAATTTTGTTACTTATCAATATATTGTACAAAATGAGGACATGCTGGGACTTTTAATTTGTGCAGACAAAAATTGCAGTCATGTGTTTTAATGATGCTTTCATTTTGTATTATAAATTCTCTCCTGAAATTAAAATATTGCTGATTGTGGCTACATAGATCAAGGACGTATAACAAACATCTAATATACGTCCTTGCATAGATATACATAATTAAGTGCAAATATGGTTGAAAATAATAAGTATTGGAATATATGTTCAGTGCCCGTTATAATTGTAACCAAGATCGTTTTTTTAATTTATAGATTGGCAGATCACAGATAGATTTGTGTAGTAAAAGCAACGTTTTATGCGTAATTTATTTTCAAATATTTGTATTTAATCCTGTTTATATAACGGAAGTATTAATTTTACTTTATTTTCGATGTTTATACCACGAACCAAAGATATTAAAAAAATATTTTTAAAATATCGATGTAAAGCGGTCCTGATTAAGTTAACTTAGTGTTGAGCAGACCAGTCAAAAGTTAACTTGGGAACAGGTCTGGTTTTGATCGGATTTGCCAAAGCAAAAGTTTCGAAGTTAACTTATGTTAACTTTACGGCAGGACTGGTTTCGAAGTTAACTTATGTTCAATTATGACCGGACTGGTTCCATCAATAGTGGACCTGTTTCCAAGTTAACTTTTTGGTAGAAATAAAAACAGTCCTAGGACCAAGTCCGCTTTTCAAGTTAATTAATTTTTTGTTCTAGGACTGGTAAGAGCAGTCCGAAATCCGGTGACAGGTTAACTTTGACCAGTCCAAATGACTGTTTATCAAGTTAACTTGCTATACAAGTTAGGACTGCACCCATCTGTAGCTATAAAAAAAATTAAAACCTGGTAGCATTGGGGACAATGAATATAAAAAATGTGGTATGCATGGTTACAACTTTTAACAAATTGGTTTACGCAAATTTGAGTTATTGTCCGAAATGAGTACGACGATCGACCTAACTCTTGTTAGTACTGATCAGGCATTTTATTTAGTTTTTGTTGTTTAAAATGTGATCGATGAACGGTCAGATAACGGACATACTTTAATTTATTTAATAATGGTATTACAGTTGTCGAATTTAGATGACTTTTGTTTAATATAAAAAGAAACAAGAAAATATCATCTTACATTTTGAATCTATGATACAGTAGGAACACATATCAAATTACTGCGATGCAAGCTCCCTTTGTTACAATTTATCTACATAAGAAAATAAATGTACCACGTCAGGAATTTGATAGTTGTATTCCTTTCGTTTGATGTGTTTGAGCTTTTGATTTTGCTATCTATTTAAGGACTTCCCGTGTTGAATTCAGTAGTTTTGTGATTTAACCTATTGTTATATATTTTAATTGTTCATAACATTTTGTTTCTTTTTTACGAAAGAAAAATAATGATAAATGATCTTAAATAAGATGATATTTAAATATACCGTCTTCCGTCTTTCAGACTTTCTTGTAAAATATATGATAAAACGTATTTCTATTTTTTCCGCTATGAAGCAATATAAAAGTGTAACTGCTTAATTTGTAATTAAAAAAAATGGACCAGATACTTATAGTTTGTGTCTTTTGGACGTCTTGTGGAAAAGCGCATCTTTTGTTGTTTTTGTTTTGTTTTTATGTGTTTACGACTATTGTCATTTTGATACTTGAATGAGTTGTCACATGTTTCATTTTACCCTTTTAATGTTTTATCTAATTACCTTTTTGTTTTAAAACACTTGTATGTGCTACTAGGAACATATCTGTGTAATTAGAAAGGCAATATAAATGTATGTTGGTTCTTTTTACCCTAAAGCAACATTTCAAATGTAGATATTCTAGTCGAAAAAAATCCATTGGTATGGTTTCATCTATTCAATCTTTTCACATTTTTTCTTTTGTCATCCAGGCCTGTTGATTCTTTAAGATACAGTTTGCAAAACCAAAAGAAATTCGTGAAAAAGAAACACAGTTAGTGAAACAAATGGTAGATATAATAGATAATGAAATCGGGGAATTTGTCACAGACACAACATCCGGATCAAAGAACAGAAAGCAACCCAAGGCTATCAATGAGACTTCAACAGAGGTGGGATTTATCTTACCCCAAAACAATAATAAAGAGCGGACCCTACTTTGAACTTCAATAAGTTTTTATCCCAAACACACAGTTTGAACAATAACATGGAAACATTTCGGATTAGCATATTTTTTCATGATCGTGTAAATTTTAATCATGTGAACGACGGTCGACCCCCTTGCTACCGGAGGGAAACATGTGTCCATACCGGCTGTGTTAGGGGGACACATATGTCTAAGTTGTTTTTATGTATTCAAGATTCTCATCAATGCTGTATCTCTTTAAACAGTATAATATTTCTTCAATGGGTTTCAAAAGTAGGGGTCATTAAGGCGTGATGTCATATATTGTATTGCGTCATTGTTTGGCACACGAAATGAAATTTCGAAAGACTACCGTCATCATGAGGGTTAAAGACATGTAGTCATTTAGCAATGTTGATAGGTACTCATCTAAATAACGATTTTTCAAGATTTATAAATGTTCCAATAACATTAATAGTGACTATCATACCCATTAGTAAATTGTTACGTGGTGATTAGTGTAAATCAGAAACTTGTGTAACACCTATGGCTCAGTAAGGAGTCAGTTGATTTCCTATGGGTTGCGTGACATCACTTTTGTTTAACTGGTTACGTCATAGTTTAATGTGATTGTATTTCACTGATTGTTCTTATACATAGCTTAACAGGAAAAGTTATGTGTACGATACCATCGTTAAACGGTTCATCATTCGGCCTTACACTGTATCCCCTCGGATTGTACTAACCCTCTATTGGTCCGCATATTGTCAGTAGCAAACAACATAACTTTTACTATCATCAAAGATATCCATAGATAAAAAAGGTTGGTATAAGTGCAAGTGAGACAACTCTCTATCAAAGTCACAGTTTGTAAAACGTAAACCAGTATAGGTCAAAGTAAGGGACCATAAATGCTTGACCATTGAAGGTTAAATCCAACAACTACTAGTATCTATATCTACCCATTTACATTAATAAAAATCTACAAATAAAAAAAACTTGTTCATGGTATATGCAAATATAGGAACAGTATTTCGTCGCTGGGCTTCCAAAATGTCGTATATGACATTTTTGGCTAAAAATACTTTTTCACACCAATGGTCTGGGCGGGCGGAAATTTTGGTATTACAAAATAGCTTACAGTTAGACAGATCAAAACGTTGGAAATAAGAAATATTACAAAATTGCCAATGTCAGTTGTTTGTAAAGATTGCTTCCAAAATGTTGTATGAAAACTGGAAAATCGTTGTTTGATGGCTTTTGGAAGAAAATAATTGTACATTTCTTTATTTCTGTGAAAATGATTTAAGTTATCGGATAATCCAGAAAAGTCAAGATTTTATATTTCACTGCTATTTACAAAAATGTTGAGGTTCACATATGACATTTTGGAAGCATGCATTTTGTCAAAATTTTCAAAGCCTGTTTGTGAGATTTTTTTTTTGGAAAATTTGTTATTTACAACATTTTTGGAAGCCCACAGACAATTTGATTCCTGAGGTTAAATAAACTGCAATTACAGAAATATTTAATCCAAAAAATGTGTTAATATGACAGATTGTTCTGATACAAATTATATCACTGCCACTTGAAGGTAACGTCCTTCTATGCAAACATTTTACAATAACATGCAACATTGTAAATTGTGTATCAAAATAGCTTAACCAGCAATGTATAGGTTTGAATAAAAATAAGGAGATGTGGTATGATTTTCAATGAAATAGCTATCCAAAGTGTTCATATGAAGTGCATATAGGCAATTTTTGGCTACTGCACGACACTCAGCAACGTGAAAGCCGATATCGTAAAGTCGCCTTTATAAAAAAGCCCAGATGAGAAACAATTTGAAAAATTAAGCTTCCGACTTAGTTTTAAAAGCCTTCTACAAATAAATATGACAAAGATAAATCAATGACAACTACTGAACTATAGCTCCTCAATTCGGACGTGCACTTAGATTATATTACTTTTTTTTTAAAACATGTTTGTAACGGGAAAACGTTCTCCGTATTCAAGGACAGTGTGGTAACATCAAAGCATAAGCAACAACTGTAAAAATCAGTTGAGATTGAAAAAAAAAAATCGGTACCAGGAAAAAACATAAAATTAGATAACCGAAAAAATATGGACACATAGTAGCTACTGAAATCTAATTGATATTTACCTAGAATAAGTATCTATTAATACGTATATAGTGGATTTAGTTTAAATACGTCATCAACTGTCTGAGAACAGCACGACCTTTTTGTATTAATCATACAACAATACCGTTTAAATAGTCCTACTTTGGACGAATGAGACAACTTTTAAATTTTGATCCTGTGTGTGAAACTAATACAAGGAATCTAGCTTTATCTCTACTCTAACTCTAACTCTAAAGTCCAGATCCATGTATTACATGAATCATATATAACCATATTTCATAATTGTGATGAGTCGAAGATGCAATAGCTGTCCGTATATGTAAATTCAAATTTTAAACATTTTTAATACTCTTAAGTATGATCGTTAGAGATATGTACTTTCTATAACTGTATCATGTTTAGTTGTTTCGTCTTTATTAGTAATATTGTGAAGCGTTTTATGTTCTGATAGATCACTGATATTATCTCGTAGTGACGGAACAAGTAACAATGATAAATTTAACATTTGGGGGGAGTGTCGATGTTTTCTAACATGTTTGTCTGACTCCTGACATCCAATCGAATCTTTGAGAGTATGAACGTTGCTATTTTGAACCGGGTTTGGAACATCAGTTAGTGTTGTTCTGGTAGAAATAGAATTCTGCTGTGTCGAGGTCCGTCTTCGCATGCTGAAACTATAATAAACTAAATGTATTAATTATATTTAACCTTTGATAAATTGAAGAATTGCCGATATTTGAATACTTTATGAACTATTGAAAAATCAGTCATCCTTTTTTTTTCATTTACTGATGTAGGTAATAAAACACCATTGTTATGCTTTGTAAATAGAAATCATAAGGTCAATGAGTTATTTCTATAAACACAAATTATCTCCTGTTGTCATAATTGCTTGTTTTGGGATATTCCCCAGTCATGGGAACAATCCCGGACAGCAATTTATGCATGCATTTAATAGGGTGAACTGGAATGTTGCAAGCAGTTTAGTAGATTTCGGTTTCAAGAGTTTAGACGCAATATGATCATGATATATCGTTAGGGTTTTAAAGAAACTCTTCAAAAGTTTACATAATCTACATAATGTACATTTATCAGTATTAATAGCAGGAGTGTTACTCAGGTTTCGTGCATTTACTGCACAACATTAAACCAAAGAAACCCGGAACAATTCTATCCCTGATGAAAATAATATATTTGAAATGAAGATATGTTTACACGAACCATCAGTAAGCAGTTATGAAGATGCATTAGGAACAATAGTCAGGATATAACTTGTTGAAGCTTCAAAAACCCCCTACAATTTTTTAAATAGAAAGATAATAATTTGTCAGGTTATGTATTTACTGTTTTAATATTGTCAATCAATTAGATAATAATTCAAAATTAATGCAAGATCGCTGACTTCATGCATACATGAACTGTTATGACCAATATAAATTAATCCCTCCTTAAATGTGGTGTTTGCTTTCGTAATGCGACTCGAAATGAATTTAAATCACAGCTCTTCTTTTTTGTTATTTAAAGATTAAATTGATAGATAAATTATTTAAATGAAAGTGCAGTTTTATTTGAATACAAGTCCTCTAATAATGAGCACAGTAAGATATCAAATAAACGTCTTTAATATAATCTATCTCTTTCATGTTCTTTATCAATTTCTACTGCATTTGTACGACACCAACATAAATAAATGACATAATAACTATTCTCCTCTGACTTTATTTTAAGTGCTGTCAGAAAATATACAGCTTGTTCAAATAATTAACTCAGCCGTACCTATGATAGTTAATTTCCTTAATAGAAACGTGATGGAAATATATACCACATAAGAAAACATTATCACGGCATAGACGGGGGTATTTAACAACAACAAGAATTTGCATGAAGCACTTTGCATATCCTATTGAGGCTATCCTGTTACTTTGGTAGCAGTTCCATGATAACAGTATTTCATCGAAGCGTCTTCAAAAAGTATATACTTACATATATTTTTACACATACTGGATATTTTATTATTTAAACTGTTTAAAAAGCTTCAACGCAATTTAGCACAGACTTAATGTAACAATGTTCCCGGTAGCCGTTTAGACAATCCGGGTGACAGGATATAATTAACTAAATATGGTGTTATATAGTTATCTCATGGTTCTATTCCCAAAATACAATGACAAAACTTAAACAATTTGCGATGGAATTACTAGTTGTTGGAATCATTAGAAAAAGACACCAAAAACTGACCATTTCGGAAGCTATCTTAGACTTACATTGTTGATCAATTTGTACTGCATTTGAACGACACCAACATAAATAAATGACATAACAGCTATTCTCGTCTGACTTTATTTTAAGGGATGCCAGAAAATATACAGCTTGTTCAAATCAGTAACTCGTCCGTATCTATGATTGTTTATTTCCTTAATAGAAACGTATTTGAAATATAGACCATATAAGAAAACATTATCACGGCAAAGACGGAGGGGGTTATTTAACAATAGCATAAACTTACATGAATCAATTAGCATATCCTGATGTGACTATCCTGTTACTTTGTTACAATACAGTATAATAAACTAAATATTATGTTGTGTTATATAGTTATCGCATGGTCCTGTTCCCAAAATACAATGACAAAACTAAAACAATAAGCGATTGAATTACTCGTTGTTAGAATCATAAGAAAGAGACAACAAGAACTGACCATTTCAAATGCTATCTTAGACTTAAATTGTTGATTTTTATTTTTATAACATTTGAAAAACAAGTTTTCTAAATAGCATTAAACTTTTGATCAGTGTAACAGGAAAGTCCTATCGAAGGAATTTTCAATATATTTTTTCCCGTTATTATAAAGATTTCATATTTGTATATGTTGCCCCAAAAGTATTGTTTGTCTGCTACAAATAGGAACGATTATTCCATTTTATAATTAAGAACTTTGACATTTTTAAAAAAAATGACCTTCATGTAGACTTCGATTGGAAAACTAAGTATGCAGAGTACTGCCTGCTTAAATTTTAGAATCATTTTAATGAAGAAAAAAACAAAGCAACTCTTTTAGGAGACAAGGATCATGATATTGTTTATTAGTTTCCTTGTAAGAGCTGATCACATCTTTCTTTTCAAATATGATGTTAACTCACAAATGACCTTTTATACATGCTTAATAAACATATTTTACATAAAAAAAAACGTTTTTATTGTTCTTTGAAGCACATTGTGTTCAGATTTTTTTAACGTTCATTGTATGTCTTATTTTATACACTGACTTGAATATTAGAATCCTATCTAATGTTCACATCCAAATGTTACTAACATTAAGTATAAGATAATTTGCATAAATTGAATGAAACTGATTTGTTTTTAAATCCAGGACGTGAATTATAAATACTTCCAAGTAATTGTTTTGTTATTGCTGTTCCCTTTCACACTTTTAAGATATATATATATTACAAAAAGAAGATTTAATATCTGAGATTTTGTCTTTACTATATATTTTATTAAATATCATCTCTTTTCAAACTAGCAAAACTACTTTTTATATACGCATGCACATGTACACACGAGACCTGTCGTATCGAAATAGATTTACACTATCTAACTGAGGATCGATGTCATCGAGACACTGATATTCATATTTGACTGAACAAACATGTTGCTTTTGTCAACTAGAATTTAGCATGTTTATACGATCGCAAATGTTTTTATTTTAGGTAAGTATACTGCTATGAACTCATGGTTTTCTGTGCAGTCGTATGATTCGTCGTCCATTTAATTTCAGGACAATAAATTTATTTTCAGTGACTGGATTTCAATGAAATATTACATTCAGGTCCAATACCACAACAGGAACGTTGGGGTGATTTTTTGGGGATTATTTTACCAACAGTTTAGGAATAACGGGACAATAATAGTGCAAAACAAGCATTTTTGTAGTTTCCGACAATAACATGTGTCTAAGTGTATGGAACACTCTTACATTGTCCCCATGGTTCCATATCACAAATGAAAAACTGGTACTGAGTTTTGGGGTAATTGGTCAAGGAGGGGGGGGGGGGGTGTCAAAAAGATTTGAATTTCCAAATTTTTTAAGAGGTTCCTATTTTTCTTTTTTTAAGTTTTCAAATTTCAATTTTGTTTAAAGATATTTGACCACATTTATTTTGTGTCTGAAACCTCTATGTATACAAATTTGATCACAATCTAAATTCAACCAACTGTTCAGGGTTCGACCTCTGCGTTCATATCATGCTCCGCTCAGAGAAGCGTTTTATTAATTTTATAAACACACAAATCTAAAATCATATATTTGTTCATATCAAAATGATGGGCAATAGAAATCTACATACAGAGCAAAAGATTGCATTGATTAGTTTAACCCTGTGAATATCAATTAGTACAAACATTCTATAACAACATGTATATTCTTATATGTGCAATAAAGATTATGAAAACTATAACAAATAATTCTGCTTATATATACCAAACACATAAATATAAATTTCTGTTAGAACATCTTTCAATCAAATCAAATAATTTTCTTACACAACCTATTTATATAAACGTCGAATGAACATAGGACAAAATGCTTCTAAAGAAGGGGAACCATGATTTAAAAAAAAAACTAAATAAGGTTTGTATATTAATTGAAAGTTTAAAAAAATGTAAAGATGTTAAAGCGCTTTCTTATGCCATTTTTATTTCGTTTTCTAATTAATAAAACAGTTTACTTAAGAATCAGTATACAAAATTCTTCAATAAAATCTATTATGAATAAGGCGTTAACAAGCCTTTAGTTATAGTTGTAATTAATATTTGATTGTGTAAAATAAATTGCATTTTTTGACGAATCGATCAATGGTTTCAATAAAGTTATTGGTATTGACAGAAAATATTTAGGTCGTCATATGACTCAAAATTGTTTTTTATCTACAATTTCATGAACACTTACATATTTCTCCTGCACACCATTGGAAGGTTTCTTTTAAAAGTTTCGTTGATGTTGACGTAAATGTAAAAGTTAATTTCATAATTAGAAAATTGAAACAAATACAGTATTGCTTTGATTAGCCCACGTTGTGCTGATATTAATGTCGTTGCTGACGTTGTAAACGAATCAACAGCATTGAAAATTGATATTGGAAGTGTAGTTATTATGAAATATATACTAATGAAGAATAACATCTGAGTAAGGCGCTTACTACTCCTAATGTTGCGCTTTCTATATTCTTTACTCCTCATAAATAATCCACGTAATCGTCCAGAGCTCCGTAATGTTTGTCCAATAAAGATATTCATGATAAACATCAATATAAATGGCAATAAAGACAACCACACTAGATCTATGACAACAAAATAGTTTTCTTCAAAATTGAAAGATTCATTGATGTGTTATTGCATATTATTTTCATTCTGTACTTTCATCAAACCGTTATTTATAAAAAGATGACCATCTATTGCGAAGCTCATCAGTATTGGTACTATTAAAACTATTTTAAGCAGTGATGAATATTTTGCAGTTCGATATTGTAACGGAAACCGAGTTTTCACAAACCTCTCAACCGTTATTGACACTAGAATCCAAGACGAAACATGCATAGAAAAATATATCATAAAGACATCTAGTTTACATCCGAGTCAGAACTGGTCCGAATGTCGAAATCGAACGCTGCTAGAATCCATCGTCTCATTAATCCAGTTAAAAGTACGGTAGTGTCCGATAAAGAAAGAATAAAAAGGAAATTGTAGGTTATCTTTTTCCATTGTTTCATCCGACATAAAACAATAATAATTCCAATGTTTCGAAAAACTCCAACAATAAATATTATTGGTGAAATTAATTCTCCAAATCCATTTTGTGATTTCCTCTAACTTTTCTGCTTTTGTATCAAATGGCACATCAGTTATGTTGTCATAATTATTTAAATTAGTTACATTTACATAATTTGACGATGTGAACGAGCACTCTGTGTATGACTCAGTTGTATCTATAGTACTCTTCACCTGTTTGAACACCAACAACCAGTAAATGTTGTTTTTTCTACCAAGAGAACAAGCGTCTAACAAACTATAGGTCATATAATGCTTTCTAATAAAAAACGTAAAGCAGGTTTAAAAGGGTGTATCTATGCAAGGTAATATTTTGTGCATTGCTCGTCACTGGAATCTTTTCTTTTTATACATAATAATTGTTTCACCTCTACACGGTTCACAATCTGTATACTTCCTCTTTAGATAATCAAAACTGTTGAAATACCAAACACTGCTATCAAATCTGTTAATATTCAATTGCGCCTTTTTGCAAGTGATTAATTCCTTTCAATGATACTCTGTACCTATATTTGTTTAAATAAAATAGTTTTTTTTAATTGAAATGTATGTATTGAATGACTGATGACTTGTATTGTATGTAAATATTTAAGGCTCGTAATTTGGTTATTTAATACAATGAGGTGTCATGGATACGTTTACATGTTTATTTATCTTAAATTCAATTATATGAAAGAATTATCCTTAATTACTTTTTAAATGTATCGTCTAGATTGGATAAAAGCATTATACTTCTTTATACATCTACAAACCATAAACATTAAGTTTTGAAATCATAAAGCTTACAAATGCAAATACTTCTCACTTAATTTTGCACAATAGAATCAATGTTTTGTGTTTCGTCATTAGACAAACAAAATACAAAACGAAGACAAGTTCATAAAAAAAATACAGTGATATCGTTTCAAATTTATTGGTAGCTTTAGATAAGATTTATATTTTAACAGTTTTATAATCATATCTTACATGAAGGGTAACCTGTAAATTACAATTCCTCATCTATAAAATGTATTGTTAATCCGAATTTACTTAAAAGTATTGAATCCTGCAGTAGAATTCTATAACTAAATGTAAACTGGTTTTATGATGTAATAGATTTACATTTGATTATGTGCAAACGTTTCTTTCACAAAACTTTTTATTTATAAAATTTAAAGTAGATGTGACCATTGTTCTGACACTTATTTAGAATTGTTCCTGGTCGAATACGAATGTGTCGTATTTAAAATGTCATAAGCAAGAAGGCCAAATTTATGAAAGGATTGCACTTGAATAAATGTATTCGTGTTAAATATTTGTTTCAAATTGAGTGGAGTTTACACTGTTTTGATCTGGAAATATCGTCAACAAAATTGTTCATGCACAGATTTACAATGATAATTAGGTTGCTTCTTATTTTTATTATTCTGTGTAGGTATGGTTTAAAGTTGATGTTTCTTTTTAATTGATTATTAATTAATTAAATACTCGTGTCACAGTACTATTATAATAGAACATTCTATGGTGACTCCAAACTTATCTGGTCATTTACAACGTGTTCGAAGTTGATGTCCAGTTTTCAAACATATCTCAAATGTAACTCAAATCAAAGTTCATGACGAATGTAAAATATGCAAGAAACAAACAAATTCCAAACAAAGAATTAAACTGAAAACAGCCATTTTTCAATTAAATTTTCACTTCCCTTTCAATACTATATACAACCAATTATTGTTTTTTTTTTTAAATTCCGTACTCCATGTATATCTTACCTCATAATTATTTTATTTCCCTGTACATGTGTTCGTAAATTTATATGGCGAGATTTTGTCCAACGTTATGGTTGTCTTTTTCGTATAGTTTTACAAATACCCCTCCCCCTTCTTTTTTGTTTGTTTTATTTTTATGTATTGTCATTGTATCATTACTTTCACAAATTGTGACTTTCATGGAAAGTTGTCTCATTGGCACTCATACCACATATTCTTTTATATATATATATTGTTGTTACCTGATTTCTGTAACGATATGTACTACTTAATTGTATATACGAACATCAAAACAAAAGACAATATATCGTCTTAGATTTATCTACAAAGTTCTTCAATTCCTGAGTTTTTATATATTCTCCAACAGGCTACTCAAGCCAAGCCATTTATTGATAATCATTCCCCTTTCTATATCACTGTAAAAGTGTTTAATTTAGAAACACATCAATGGTAGAGAAATCCAAACATTAATTTGCTGTAGAAATGTTTCATATTGGTTCTGTTTTGTTAGGCTCTAGTTCTTTTGTGATGACGTTATTCAATATCTTTACATATTATCTATTTTTATGCATTAATCATAACACTTTCATTTTTACAATCCATTGGTAGAACACAATTCAAAATAGGCCAATATTCAAGATTGATCCCTAATTCGAAAAAAATAAATTAACTTTTGAAATAACGATTTCAAATTTTTTTGTTAGAAACACATTGTAAAGTTTCATGCACCAATCAAATAAGGGATAAAGATCAATAACAGGTACATTGTGTCATTATGCCATGCATGATACATTTATAAGACACAAAAAATAATATTTCAATTTTAATGGAGGAGGTTGCCCTTCCCTATTCAAATAAACTATCATTCGTAATATCGGAAATCCTTATCCCAATTGTTAATTTTTTTTAAGGTTTGATAAATGATTCTGTAAAAAATAATTATGATTTTGAGGTAATGATTTCAACTTACACTATACACGCGACAGTTTAACATATTTATAAAAGAACTTGTTAGCAACATTGGCGAGGTTATTTCTAGCTTGTCTAGTTAGTTTGTTAATGAGTAGTGAACCCATCAAGGTGAAAAGGTAGGTCCATAAAGTTGTAACAATAAACCCATCCAAATTTAAAAGCGAACTCATCAAGAAGCAAAGGTGAACCCATATAAATGCAATAGTGAACCAAAAAAGATATAAATGTGAACCCTTACAACTGCAATAGTGAACCCATTCAACTGCAATAGTAAACCCATATAGGTAAATAGTGCACCAGTAAAAGTGTATCCGAGAACCAATACAAATTCAATAATAACCAATACAAATGAAATTTAAAACCAATTCTTCAGAGAACAATTGAAGGTCTTTCAACCTCGATAATAAGAATTAAATTTAAAAAAGTATGTTACAAAATGTCACTCCTTGTTGATGTAATTTGTAACCTCAAACTGATATAAAAAAAAAGATAATGAACAAGAAAGAATTTTAAGCAAAGTTCAAAATCTAGAACGTCAAATTGACCTTTGACCTTGACCTTAATTTCAAGGTCTTATGTCAGTGATCTCAAATCAAAAGACCCCATGTCCATCACTTGTATGGTTGTGGAGAAATACTGAGTTCAAATACATAAGGGGAGAAAACTCCTATAAGGTTCAACCAAAACACTTTGACTGAAATAGGTTGAAGTTGCACATTATTGTAAACAGTTATTTTATTCTCATATCATTAACTGTAACAGTTTCTTTTGAATAATGATAACAAGCAAAATTCAAAATTTATGACATAACCTTGACCTTTGACCTTGACCTCAATTATTTTCTTCAAATGGACAATTAACTTCATATGAAAAGACTGTAGGCCTCTACAACTTATACCGTATGAATTTATCCAACATATCGCCTATCTTAAATTTTCAAAGGGAAATAACTCCCATTAGATGTCTTTCGATCACTCCTTTTAAATTTTAATTCATTCTAAAGAGTAGACGAACAATTGGTGAAAACAGTTTGTTAAAATCTTTTTCCGTTTTAGAGATATAGTGATAAAAAGAAAAGGGGAACGCGGGGAGATAACTCCTATAAAAATAAGTGTTCGGTCACACAGGGTGAGTTTTGAAACCCCCATCACTGTACAACAACATTGACCAAACATCCATTTGATATGTTGGAAAACAAAAATGTATCTCAGAAAACAAAAGGTCTTTCCACGAATAGTGGAAAGACCTAATAATAACCAATACAAATGCAATAGTAACCCAATAGGTACAAATAAAAACCCATAAACATGAAATATCGAACCCATCAAATGAACTATAACTGCTACAAAACATCCGTAAGCCCATATATAAACGGTGTCTAACAACTGCAATATTCCAGAATTAGTACAAGACCATTAAAAACATGTGTGGAAAGCAGACAAGTGTATAGCCATTTTGAATGATATTGATTTAAAGTTTGATACTAATAAAATTGAGATTGGAAATGGGGAATGTGTCAAAGAGACAACATCCCGACCATGCATGGTCACCAACAGGTTTTCAAAGCAGCGAGAAACTCCCGCAACCGGAGGCGTCCTTCAGCTGTCATTTATTTAAGTATGCATGCTATAAGGCAAATTGGAAATTACAGACAAAAACATATTTTCCTGTTTTTTCTATACATGATAGATATTCTCTTGGTTCCATTTGAAGATGTTTTTATTTTATTATTTTGGGGTCTCGTTGACCGAATGGTCTAAGTGCTAACAATTTTTATCAATAGCCAGTCTACACTGAGGTTGTGAGTTCGAACCCGCTCGTGTGCGTGCACTCGAATCCAATATTATTTGACTATGATTGTCAGTTTTCTTATTGAAAGTCGGTGTTTTTATCCGGGCACTCCGGATTCCTTCATCAATAAAAGGTGGCCGCCACTAAGTAGCCAAAAAGCGGTGCTTAAAAGTGGTAACACAAAAAAACCCACAAAATTCGAAAATCAATTCTATTTTATTTTCTGTGAAAATAGAATGCTGATGTTGACATTGTGTGTTTCATAATACATTATGTTATGACGACTGAATTGTTTATATTGAATGTTGTCATGTTCCCGATTTTTCAAACTTTGAATAGTTTTCAACTGTTTATCAGGATTTTCTAATGGTGAAACTTTGCTATTCTTATACACTGATTGCGATTTTGATAAAAAGAAATATATAATGCAATGTAACCGTTAGGATACTTTAAATGTTGTAAGGCGATAAGTTTGATTGAAAAACATTGATATTTTTTTCCAAAAATTCGTTATTCATGATAAATCATGCAAACTTATACATGCTTGTCAGAAATCTGATATTCAAAAAACAATATTTTAACATATACCGAGTAGAGATTGACTCGTTATGGCAGTTATATGGTAAGCAATTAAAAAGTCAAGATTAAATTTTGGGTTGATTAAAGTGTTGTGTCAAAACATCATAAATAGTTGCTACTTATATGCTTCTTTCTGTTTAAATTTCTATTAATTTTGTTCGCTGGTATTTATATCTTTTACCATAAGGCATTTAGATATCTGAATTGATACGTTTCACTCGTGCTTTTTCACACTATATAAATTTCATAAGCAGGGTTTTGCAACGTACAAAAAATCCAGCTCCCAAATAGTGAAAAAAACGAATGAAATCGCGCGAGATATTTATCGATTGTGTCCTTTTCCGATTATTTTGATTGTAAGTGGTTTCGCATGGCACGTAATGCCTGTAAAGTATGAAACGATAACACTATTGCCATATTTACCAGATCTTGCTTTTTATGAGTGCATGCTATTCCCTTAGGTTTGTGTTTTCTTTTCTTTCTTAGTTATTAATGTTGGTTACCTTAAACATCACCGTCATTGCCTGTGCACACTAGTCATGTGATCAGACTTACATTTTATAACAATTGTAGACTTAACATGACAATTTATAGAAAAACGTATGTGTGGCAAAGCATTAATACAAAGTTATCAAATTTTCCTTTGCCTAATTGAATTTTCATTTAATTATTTGTTATATATGTTACACACTATTCAAGAGCTGCATTAAACTGTATATTAAAAGTAGTTATCGTGTAATTTTTTTAAACTGTATAATGTTTTTTTAAAATAACAACGTTAATGTTTAAATCATATATTTTATCTTTTAAAATGTAAATGTTTGATTGAATAGAAAAAAAGATATATGCTATACATGGCCAGAACACATGACATGTATGTTCTACTGTCCGTAGCAATCAGCAAGCTCTATTGTTTAAATAGTGAAATAAAAATATAATAAAGGTGCAAGTGTAATTATATTATGAAGAGTCTGTACCAATTGTAGTAACTTTTATCTGTTTGTATACACGAGCATCATTACGAAAGCTTCAACAACGAATTCAATCTACTGTCTTGTATATCTCTTTTTGAACTCGTGTACGAACTGGTGTCATACAAACTGGTGGAATTTGTTTGTTATGGAACTGTTGTCGATTATGATTATTGAAAACCATATCATCACGTATGCAATAAAATTAAGAATTGAAATGGAAAAGTGTCACAGAGACAACAACCCGACTTAAGAGCAGAAATTGCAGCCATCAGCTGGTCTTCTAAAAAGCGATGATATCCAGGACTCAGAAGCGGCTTCAAGTGGCCCTTAAACAATAATGTAACTAAAAACACATACAAGATTAACAAAGGCTACCGGTACCTGACTTTGAACAGGCGCAACAATGCGATTTGGAAAACATGTTTTACCTATTTGTTTTCTTCCTTAATGTCTTTTCTTACTTCAACAATTTGGTGTTTGTTAGTCAGCAATGCACATTATAATTTATTTACCTCATAGTAAACACAAGTAAGATGGCGTTCGTACAACTTTCGCAGTGAAGTTTTCAATTTTTTACGTTTTATCCGTCGACGTCCGTTCTGTCCGTTGGAAATTTTTCAACATGTTCAAAACTTTGAACGGACGTCAAATGAATAAAATTTCCGTTGAACGTCCGGTAGTCGTCCGTTTTGTACGGTAATCGTCCGTTTCGTTTCCGTTTTGTATCTATTACGCGTCTGTTATACATTCGTTAGAGGTCTGGAAGATAAAATCACCAACGGACTTCTATCATACGTTAAACGGATAAAACGGATGTTGAACGAATGAGAAACGGACTTCTACCGGACGTATAACGGATAAAACGGATGATGAACGGATCTGAAACGGATAATTTCGTGTTAGAAATGCCAATTATTGGTATGTCAGATTTCTTAAGGTTCATGAATTCTTATTATGCATATTCGATCTTAGAATAAGGACACGTATTCACAGTCAAGCAGCTCATATTCAGGCCAGACGCTGCACTCTGAAGGCATTTTGAAGAACAAACCAAAACCAGTTACACAGAAATAGTTTGAATATGTATGCGATTTACATGTATTATTATTTTCGCCTTTGATTTTTCCGTATATCTTGAACATCCGTTTTATCAGGTACGCTTCCGTTAGGTGTCCGTTTTATGCGGTACTCGTCCGTTGGATGTACGTTCGACATCCGCTTTGTCTGGTACGTTTCCGTTTCTCGTACGTTGCATATCCGTTGTGTGTCCGTTTTGCATTCGTTACACGTCCGTTTTATTCTGTCAGTACATCAACGGACTTCCAACGGATAACAATTTTGTCAACGGACAACTTTTATTTTCATCCGTAAATAAAGGCAACAGTAGTATACCGCTGTTCAAACTCATAAATCCATGGACAAAAAACAAAATCGGGGTAACAAACTAGAACTGAGGGAAACACATTAAATATAAGAGAACAACGACACAACACTACAATGTAATACACACAGAAACGGACCAAGCATCAGACAAAATCCCACGAGAAAGACAAATATAACATCAAAACCAAATACATGAATTTGGGATAGACAAGTACCGTGACACGTCTTATCGCAATGTGAATTTACACTCGAAATTAAGAGAAAACTAACGACTCAACGTTACAATGTAACACACACAGAAACGAACTATAATATAACAATGGCCATATTCGTGACTTGGTACAGGACATTTTTACAGAAAAAATGGCGGGTTGAACCTGGTTTTGTGGCATGCCAAACCTCCCCTTTTATAGCCATGTGAAATATAACATTAAAATGACAACTCAACACCACAGGACTACAATATCAATAAATTGGAGAATACAATTGACAAAGAAACACACGAACAACAGCCAACGTCAGTCGTCCGTTCGTACTATCCGGTAAGGTGTGACCGAGGCTTCAAGCTTTAAGCTGATAATTAACGTTCATGAGATTAGTTTGTGTATAAAAACTGTAAATACTGTATCTATAATTTCCTTCGAGTTTTTAAGAGACAAAAAAAATTGATTAGAAATCTTTTATTTTGCTTTATTCTTAATCCTTAAAATTGAGAATGGAAATGGGGAATGTGTCAAAGAGACAACAACCCGACCAAATAAAAAAACAACAGCAGAGGGTCACCAACAGGTCTTCAATGTAGCGAGAAATTCCCGCACCCGGAGGCGTCCTTCAGCTGGCCCCTAAACAAATATATACTAGTCCAGTGATAATGAACGCCATACTAATTTCCAAATTGTACACAAGAAACTAAAATTAAAATAATACATAACTAACAAAGGCCAGAGGCTCCTGACTTGGGACAGGCGCAAAAATTACGGCGGGGTTAAACATGTTTGTGAGATCTCAACCCTCCCCCTTTACCTCTAACCAATGTAGAAAAGTAAACGCATAACAATACGCACATTAAAATTCAGTTCAAGAGAAGTCCGAGTCTGATGTCAGAAGATGTAACCAAAGAAAATAAACAAAATGACAATAATACATAAATAACAACAGACTACTAGCAGTTAACTGACATGCCAGCTCCAGACTTCAATTAATCTGACTGAAAGATTATGATTTCATCATATAAACATCAGGCACAATCCTTCCCGTTAGGGGTTTAGTATCATACCATCATAACATATATGAGAAGAACATAACCCGTGTCATGCCAACAACTGTTTTTAGAATACATGTGTTTAGTTCCGATGCAAAGACCTTATCAGTGAGTCAATATTAACGCCAAAATATGCAATCTTTAATGACTTGACAACAGTATCGTAATTATATCCCTTCTTAATAAGTCTATTCAAAGGTTTTGTAAGTTTCTGAGGTGAATACTGACACCTTTGTGCTTTATAAAGAATATTTCCATAAAAAATTGGATGTGAAATACCTGAACGTATTAGAAGTCTGCATGTTGAGCTATATTTACGAATGATGTCTTTATACCGATGATAAAATTTAGTAAATGTTTTGACTAGTTTGTGATATCGAAAACCCTGGTGTAATAATTTTTCAGTAATACATAAATTTCTCTCGTTAAAATCTAAAACATTGTTACATAACCGATGTGAAATTTGTAGTTAAAAACAGCCTATCTGAGCATTATGCGACTTGTATTAAAATTTTCACAGCTCAATTTAAACTGACTGTAATGTATGACTTTAATAGAAAATACTTGAAAATTTCATTTTGGGCTACAGGAACATAAACTTTCAATATCAAGATCATTGTTTGCTGATTTTTTCTTGTTTGTTCTACATTTTTTTTGTACTTCTTTAAAGACTTTCAACAATTTTTGCAATGAATTTAGTAAAAAATCCAAGGTATTGAAGTGTCATGGAATATTGACCCCCCTTGTTCTAAATTTAAGGGAGTAATTGGTGGTATGACACCTTAAGGCATAAGTAGACCTTTTCAATGGATATTTACATTTTCCTTTTATTTTGTGCTATAAAAACACGTACAAGGTACAAAAATGTACAATGTAGGTTTAGAAATTACAACTTTCACATCGTTAAAAACATGAAGTCATTTAACAATGTTGATAGGTACTTATCTAAATAATGACATGTCAAGATTTATCAATGTTCCAATACCATAAATAGCGATTATCATACCCTAGGTAAATTGTTAGGTGGTGATTAGTGTAAATCCGTAACTTGTGTAACACCTATGGCTCCGTAAGGAGTCAGTTGATTTTCTATGGGTTGCAGGACATCACTTTTGTTCTAACTGATTACGTCATAGTTTAATGTGATTATATTTCACTAATTGTTCTTATACATAGCTTAACAGGAAAAGTTATGTGTACGATATCATCGTTAAACGGTTCTTTTAATTCAGCCTTACACTGTATCCCTGCTGGATTGTACTAACCCTCTATTGGTCCGTATAATGTCAGTAGCAATCAACATAACTTGTACTATCATCAAAGTTATCCATAGATAAAAAGGTGTGGTATGAGTGCAAGTGAGACAACTCTCTATCCAAGTCACAGTTTGTAAAACGTAAACCAGTATAGGTCAAAGTAAGGGACCATAAGTGATTGACCCATATCTACCCATTTACATTTTAAAAAAATTGACAAATCTAACGAAACTAGTTCATGGTATATACAAACATATGAACAGTCTTTTATGCCTGTGGTTAAATAAGCTGCAATTATTACAGATTTTGGCAAATGAGGATTATTTATCTCAAAAATGTGTTAAAATAACATATTTTTCTGATACAAATTAAATCACTGCCACTTGTTGGTAACGTCCTTCGATGCAAACATTTTACAATAACATGCAATATTGTAAATTGTGTAACAAAATAGCTTAACCAGCAATGTATATGTTTGAATAAAAATAAGGAGATGTGTTATGATTTTCAATGAAATAGCTATCCACAAGTGTTCATATGAAGTGCATATAGGCAATTATTGGCCACTGCACGACACTCAGCAACGTAAAAGCCGATATCGTAAAGTCGCCTTTATAAAAAGCCCAGATGAGAAACAATTTGAAAAATTAAACTTACGACTTAATTTTTAACAAAGCCTTCTAAAAAAAATATGACAAAGGTAAATCAATAACAACTACTGAACTATAGCTCCTCAATTTCGGACGTGCACATAGATTATATTATTTTTTTTAAACATGTTTGTAAACGGGAAAAAGTCTCCGTATTCAAGGACAGTGTAGTAACAGCCAAACATAAGAACCAACTGTAAAAAACAGTTGAGATTGACTTATTAAAAAAACAAATCGGTACCAGGCAAAAACATAAAATTAGATAATCAAGAAAAAAAAATGGACACATAGCAGCTACTGAAATCTAATTGATGTTTACCTAGAATACGTCATAAACTGTCTTAGAACCGCACGACCTTTCTGTATTAATCATACGACAATACCGTTTAAATAGTCCTACTTTGGACGAATGAGACAACTTTTAGATTTTGATCCTGTGTGTGAAACTAATATAAGGAATCTAGCTCTATCTCTACTCTAACTCTACCCCTAAAGTCCAGATCCATATATTACATGAATCATATATAACTATATTTCGTAAGTGTAATGAGTCGAAGATGCAATAGCTGTCCGTATATGTAAATTCGAATTCTAAACATTTTTAATACTCTAAGTATGATCGTTAGAGATAAATTGTACGTACTTTCTATAACTTTATCCTGTTTAGCACTTTCGTCTTTATCAGTTATACATGTATTGTGTAGCGTTTTATGTTCTGTTAAAGCACTTACATTATCTCGTAGTGAAGGAACAAGTCACAATGATAAATCGAAGATTTGTGGGGAGTGTCGCTGTTTTCTAACATATTTGTCTGACTCCTGGCATCCAAACGAATCTTTGGGAGTATGAACGTTGCCATTTTAAACCGGGTTTGGAACATCAGTTAATGTACATGTTGTTCTGGTAGAAATATAATTCTGCTGTGTCGAAGTCCGTCGTCGCATTCTGAAACTATAATACTGTAAACCAACTTATTTTCGCGGATACTTTATTTCGCGTTTTACCTTTTCTAGACCACTTAGCGGGTATTTAATTTCGCGATTTTATGATTTACTTGATGAAGTTTAATAAGGAATAATGGAAGTTTTACATATTCGCGACGATTTAAATTCGCGTTTTTTTATACTAGCGAAAGTCGCGAAAATAAATCGCTCGCGAAAATAAGTTGGTTTACAGTAATTGAGATTATAAAAAATTTATATTTTCAATAATCTGGTTTAATTCAATCAAATATTTGTTTGGGTGCGTGGGTGTTGCAATCTGTAGCTCATTGCCATATTTGACATATCCGTATCAGCTGAATAAGAATTTTGGAATTCATAATATTGGACCAATACAGGATAATTTGGAAAAAACTTGCGTTTCTATGATTTGGACATTTCTGTTATTAAGTGCCAGTCTTTGTGAGAATCAGGCAATTTAGGTAAAAATTAAAACATGATAAGAAAAAACCCACCGAGCTAATCATGCTATTTAATACTAACCATCATCCTGAGTTAAAAAGTATTAGTCTTTTGTTTGTGTGTGTCTGGTAATATCAAATAACTTGGTTAGAAAATTGGTTAGAATGATAGCAAATTACAGAATTATCTCCCCTTATTCGTCAATTTCTAGTGCATTTCAACCAAATTGTATCTTCTATTACCAGAGCAGAAAACAGAAATGAATGTTTTTTTTTGTGCATAACTACATATTATGAACTAAAATCAATGTCAAATTGAGGGGGGTTTTTTGGTCATGTTTTCACCACTGCCTGATTCTTAGGCAGACTGGCACTTAAGCACGTTATTAACAAATGGACTATTGTGATTAAAGCATCCATTATTAATTTTAGTTTTTAGTAATTAACAATTTTGATAACTGGAAAAAAAAAAAACACATTTTAAAGAAATTAATTATATTCTACTATCCTTAGGCGCAGAGTCAAATTTGAATGGGGGAGGTCCAGGGAGACTGGTAGTGATTTGGGGATTAATTCACTCGGCCCTTGCTCTAGGCCTGACAAGTTCTACAATTTGCAGGTTTGGAAAATGTGGTTAGTGGTTACGGTGGGGTCTACAGATGGGTAACTCTGGGACCTCCTCCACCTCATCTTATTCAGGGGACTAAATATATTAGCAATATGCAAGCTTAAATAAAATGAAGCGTTGTCATTATTTGAATATTTTATGAATTATCAAAGAACAAATCAATCCATTTTATCGTTAACATATGTGGGTAATGAAACATAATTGTTATGCTTTGCAAATAAGAAATACTAGAACACACCAGCGACATCGCGGGCACATACAGCTTATGAACTGTTGTATGATAATTGTTTGTAAAAAATAGAATGTATGGAGAATTTCATAAAAGGTATCAAAAGCCCGATATTTGTTTCCTTTCTGTTAAAATCAATTATTTTTGTGTTTCTTGCCTGAGAACACAATTATTCTTTTCCTTTGCTACAATGCTACTTTTGGTAAAAGTCAAATTAAATTAAAAATTTGCACCGCTTCAAACATGAAATAAATGTAACTGCTTTTATATAGACCATTTTTAGTCTAATAAAAAATGCTTCTAGGACAATCCATCAGTGCTTTTTTTTTTGAGAGCCTTATTACGTGCCAATGGTAGGATATGAATCTTTTATAAATGGCTAATACCGACTAAGGCTGATTTGAGGGGTGGTCGGAGGGGTCCAGATCCCGAAATCCCGGGCTTGTAAACATGAAATCCCGAGATGCAGAATTTTAAAAAATGCATATCCCGATATCGAAAACTGTATTCCCGGATCCCGTAAGAATCAATCCCCAAATCCTGGGCTTAAAAACACCCGATTCCGACGACCCGAAAAAAGGTTCTGCCTCCCTCTAATCTATACCCTACTTTCATTTTTGCCAAATCCCTACTTCTGTAACAATAAATGTTATGCCCCATCTATTAGCATTATGTTTACTAGTCTGTGCATCCGTGCGTTCGTTCGTTCGTTCGTCCGTCCTTCTGTCCCGCTTCAGTTTAACGTTTTTGGTCGAGGTAGTTTTTGATGAGGTTGAAGTCCAATCAACTCGAATTTCAGTAAATATAGTGCCGATGTGGCATCCGTGTACTATGGACATATTCTTGTTTCCACATGTTTTACTTATTTCAATATATATGCAAATGGTATAACCCCTCATTAAGTAAACATTTCAAAGAAATCAGTAGACATAATACAGAGAGTCTATATATATTTAGGTAGTAAAATCGTAGTTTACATGTAGTTAAACGCGAAAAATAATTGTACTCTCTAAGGAGGTATAAAAGTTGTGGTTTTTACGATCAAAACACCTTGATATGGATAACGGTCTGATTGGCTTATTTATTTTTCATTTTTGTTATCTATCATACGAGTGGTTGTACTTATGCATGTTTCAAACCGATGTCTTATCTCTGACTAAAAGTCAGTCTGACGACGGAATCAATAGCCGGACTCCATTTTGTCGTTTTTCTCAACAAAATAACTCAATTTGAATAATCATAAAAGTGGATGACAACTGCGAGTTTGCATGTTATCTATAGAACACAGAGGCATAATTATCAATTTATCGTGGAAGGAAGAGAAGCGACACACAAAAAGAGGTCTTCTCGTTTAATAGTATATATTGGATCAGTGATTTATTTCTATCAACGACAACATTTGTTTCTTTTACAAAATTACTTGTTAGGGAAATACCCTACAGATAATTATGGTAATGGGAATAATCCTCGATAACAAATAACGCATTATTGTAATTGAGGAACTGGAATGTTGCATGCAGATAAGTAGTTTTCAATGTCAAGAATTTAGACGTAATATGATCATGATGTAGCTCTTATATTGGAAGATATTAGCAAGCAAAATGGAGGGAATTGTGAAAATGATGATACAAGCATGAAAATTAGCACGAATCATCATTTTTATATACTTTTTAAGAAAAAACTGCTGGCCATAAAAAAAAATCATTTTTTCAAGATGGCCACCACCTTTTCTAAAATGGCTGTGTTTTACAGGTTTGAAATACATAATTATTTAGAATAAAATATTATCAGATTTGGTGGCTACCTTTTTTTCATGTGACATATATACTATAAATGAATATTTTACATGTTCAGGGTTTGCGCATGCGCGAAAATGTTACAAAATTCATACAAAAACATTTGAAATATTCATTATATACTAAGCGCTTTTGGATTTTTAATGACGTTATGAATTTGTTTGATAACATTTTTTAAGGTTATGATACACAATTTCGCGCATGCGAGAGATTTGCACGCACTGTAAGGGCACACTGATGTAAATCGTAGTTCATCTTACAGATGAGGATTTGGATTTTGTAAACATATTTTTGTCATCATTTCATTCCTTTAAACATCTAGGCTCTTCTGTTAAAGTTTGTGTAACTTTTATGATGCCACTGTTTGAAAACACGTCCTTTCAGATGCAATGATCAAGCATTCATTGAATAAGGTGAATAGGTGGTTAACTTTCTAAATCCCGGGCAACCATAACTATAGCTGCAGATCAACCACTTTGATATTGGCTAAGCAATTTCGGTCGGAATGGCCAGATTTGTACGGAGAAGATAGGTTTATCGTCATGTTTGGTGGATTGTACATTACAATGACTTGTTTTAAAAGTCTGAGTGAAATATTGCGTGATAGTGGATGGACATGTGCCCTCACTGAAGCCGTTATTGCAACACCTAGAATGGCATATTCTTTTCATATATGTTCGAATGTAATAAGAACTAAATATGCACATCGATAGCAGCATGTGTTTTGCTTGAATTGATAATTTCAGCTTATATCTCCTAGTTTTTGGTGGGGTTCGTGTTGTTTATTCTTTAGTTTTCTATGTTGTGTCATGTGTACTATAATTGTTTGTCTGTTTGTCTTGTTCATTTTTAGCCATGGCGTTGTCAGTTTATTTTAGATTTATGAGTTTGACTGTCCCTTTGGTATCTTTCGTCCCTCTTTTATAAACGCGTAAACGCAGAACATATAACCCATGACTCTGTGACGTTCAAGTATTTGATCAACTGGTGTAAGGAAAGAGAGTCATCTCGACCACAGTTTAATTTCTGGCGTTCAATTATGAATTAAGAACTTCTTGTGCTTTTGGTAGTACGCCCCATTTCACGAGTCAGATATCGTACTTTCCAAACAGTCCATACTAAGCAGGATACATATTTTGTTTGTCTTGATCATGCTAATTATGCTCGATGGTTACCAATCGCGATCCATTTCCGAGGCATGTCATCCCTTCACGAACATCACCAACAGGTGACAATGGGATTTGCGAGTGGTAATTTTACTTTGCGTAAGACCAGATAGTTGTTTTCTTATATCACAACTGATCAGGCACAAACACAGAATAATGCAATTGTAAAGGGCGATGTTGGTGCCATACGTTAAACCGAATATCCCTTAAGGACGCGATGGATGGTAACTGGACCAGAAGATAGTAGACTGGTAGATGAATTTTAAAGATCTAGTGGTTTGAGTCATTCTATAACAGATAAACGACATCATTAAGACTCTACGATACACAAAATTATTAGTTCAAAAAAACTTTCAAAGGCTCTCCAAAGTGATGAACTAGTTTGGAAATTCATTTTTAGAATAGTCGTCAGATTTGTACACAACTGGTCAATTTATGGAAGCTTTGGATTCGGAAGCAGGTAAGATATGTATATACACTCCAAGATATTGGGTCCAAACAATACGGATATCTTTTGAAGCAAATGCAAAACGAAAGAGAATCTGCTTTTTATAACCAGATAAAAAAGAACAATTCCCTATAAAAGGCGTAAAATGAAACTGGAATCGTCTTTTGTCAAAAACAAAGCTGAAGAACCTGAAAAGTAATTGCGATCTCTTTATTTTACTTTAATTTCTTGTCAAAGTAGACAGTTTGACTTTGAGGATGTCTTTAGCCATGAAAACCAAAATGCTCCTCCGTCTTTGTCTCAGAATGTCACTTTAAACAGTGGTATTAAATCGCAGCAAAGAGGTATACTTGAAACATTTTGCAAGTACTGACGCATTTTTCGTTGGTGGAGCAGCAATGGTTTATTCCAGGCCACCATGTGGGGCAAAACATATATGATGATTATGCAAATGATGTCATACTGCCTTATAGCCTAAAATCTTGCACCGATAAGTGTGCTAAACGGGAAGTTGGTGGTACTAGTAACACGCCAAGGGTTTTGAGTAGTTTTCTCTGTGAGATGACAACAAAACGGATTTGTTCAAGTTTCTTGCCGACATAATTCTTTAGTGATTTATAAAAATGCTTATGTTACTCAAGGTGAAAATATTCTTTGCAATTTCAATACGGATAATTCCGAGCTATCCCCTTACCATAAAGAAACAAATATACGGATGATTATCCATGATAAGCATGCTGCTGAAAATGATTGTTAAAAGTAGTACTAACACAGATGTAGTAGCATTACAAATTGCAGCACTCGCAAGATAAGTTGTGGACAAATTGTGAATAGTTTTTTGAAGGAATATAGGCTTTCTATGGCTTCCTCTACATGTCATAGAAAATCGTTTGGTCCTCGTGTAGCCGCTCTCCTGTTCTGCCATGCATTTAATGGTTGTGACACTGTGTTGGCATTTCATGGTAAAGTGAAGAGGTCAACTTTGCACACATAAAAGTATTCCCTGATGTAACAGACTTTTTTTTACCCCGCTTTTGTATCAATACACAGACACAGACATTGACAACATAGAAGCATTTGTTTGCATCATGTATCAACATCAACATCAACATTTGCTGTTAAGGAGGCACGATTTGAATCGTTTGCAAGGAAGCAGCGGCTGTATGATGCTATTCTGCCTACCAGAGGTTCTCATCCGGATCACATCAAAAGAGAAGCGTATCAAGTGAACATGTTTGGGCTCATCCGGATTTATTCATTCGACAGGTTCTTGACCAAGTCATGAACACTATAGTTGGATGAAAGAAAATAAAACAATGACAGTTGAAAACCAAAATGGATTTCTTTGGCTGCCGTTGCATCCTCGTGTCAGGATTTAAAAAAAAATGCAAATGCAAGAAATCAAGCTGGGTGGGTAACTGGGTAAATGCTACCGTTCTGCTCTTCCTTGTACATGTGTGTGTATTGGTCACTGTCAGATAGTTATAAGATTGTCAATCTGTATGTATGCATTTGAACCGGGCAAAGACCGTGATATCTCTTGTTAAAGTGATAGAAATGATAAAATTGACATTTTCCACGTTGTTTCTGCCATTTTGGAACCGGAAGTCACTTTTTTCTTCATGTATGTATTGTTTTACAAACTTTAATTGAAGTATTATCAAAACTTACATTGGATTATACACTTAAAACAACTTTGGCCATTTTGAAAAAGTGAAAAAATTTGATGGCCAGCAGCGGATTTTTTTTATTTATCATTTAGTCAACCTATATACCAAATTTCATGCTTGTATCACGATTTGCACAATTATGTCCATAATATCTCCCACTATTAGGGTTCTAAAGAAACTTTTCAAAAGTTTACAGAATCTACATAATGTATATTTATCAGAATAAATAGCAAAAGTGTTACTCAGGTTTCGTGCATTTACTGCATAACATAAAACCAAAGAAGACCCGGCACAATTCCATTTCCAAAAAGAATATATTTGAAATGAAGATATGTTAACACAAACTGTGTTAGCAGTAAGCAGTTATGAAGATGCAGTAGGAACAATAGTCAGGAAATAAATTGCGGAAGCTTCTGAACTCCCCTACAATTTTTTACAACATAGAAAGGTAATAATATCGGTTTATGTATTTTCTATTTTTATTTACTCAATCAGTTAGATAATAATTTAAAATTGATGCAAGATCATTAACTGTATGCATATATGTACTGTTATGGGCACTACTACGCAATTCCTCCTTATATGTTGTTTTTGATTTCGTACTGCGACTCGAAATGAATTTAAATCACAGCTCGTCTTTTGTGTTATTTAAAGATTAAATTGATAGATAAAATATTAATATGAAAGTGCAGTTTTTTTTTAAATACGAGTCCTCTAATAACGAGCACAGTGAGATATCAAATAAACGTCTTTAATGTAATCTATCTCTTTTATGTTCTTTATCAAATAAACGTCTTAAATGTAATTTATCTCTTTTATGTTCATTATCAATTTGTACTGCATTTGAACGACACCAACATAAATAAATGACATAATTACTTTTCTCTTCTGACTTTATTATAAGTGCTGTCAGAAAATATACAGCTTCTTCAAATAAGTAACTCGTCCGTATTTATGATAGTTTATTACCTAAATAGAAAACAACGAAGTAGTAATTTGAAAGGATATTGGGAAATATCAAAATACCCTAGCTTACAACGGTCATTTGCTTGTTGTTTGTTTCAAAGTTCAGAGGAACACTTATTTAGGACAAGAGCAAATCAAGCAATAAATCAATCAGAACGGTACTGTACAGTTGGTCAATTGGCATGAAGTGGTCAATGTGGTCTTTTTACATAACACAGGGTATAGTTTGCTAAACCTAAGAGGCAGAAGTTATGATACATGTAAATACAGGCAGTAGTAGTATACCGCTAATCATAAATTGATTTAACTGAAACATATCGGGGTTCAACTCATCATATGTTCTTAAATGTCCTGTACCAAGTCTGGAATATGGCAGTTGTTAACACATAGATATTAGAAGTTGTGGTATTCGTGCCAATGAGACAATTCTGCATCAAAGTCACAACTTGTAAAAGTACACCATTATAGGTCAAAGTACGGTCTTCAACACAGAGCCTATGCTCACACTGATCAACTAGCTATAAAGGTTCCCGACTTAGGACAAGTGCAACCGGTATAAACGTTTTACGGTCAATTTCTATGTTTGTATGCATTTGTTTTTGGAGCAGTTAAGAGTTTCTGTTGTTCCGTTATGGTTCCTCTTATAGTTGATGTGTTTCTCCAAATTTTAGTTTGTGACAAGGGTTTGTTTCTGTTAAATCAATTTATGACTTTTGAACAAAGGTACACTACTATTGCCTTTAAGTACAACTGTTAACTACTGAAAGCCTTTACAACAACGATTCACGTTAAAATCGTGAAAAGCTAACCTTATCTTTATTTACTAGTAGTCATAGGACACAATAAATCTAAATATGAAAAGATTTCCATCGTATTCAAGTAACTGCACAGACAACGCTTTTTTTGTAACAATGCTCTCGGTTGCAGGATAGACAAAACTGGTTAAAAAATGTAATAAACTGTATATGGTGATATATAGTTATCGCATGATCCTACAATGTATAACCAAAAACACAATGACGAAAGTACAATTAAATGCAAAGGAAATACTTGCTGATCGATTTATTAAAAAGAGAAAATAAAAAAAATGACACTTTAAAATACTTTTAAGACTTAAGTTGTAAGCAAGTTTTAGAGGTCTTTTAGGTACATCATGGACCATTACAAAAAACAACCTAACAGAGGGACAAAAGATACCAGCGGTACATTCAAACGCATATATCGAAAACAAACTGACAATGCCATGGGAACAAATAAAAAGACAAACAGTAACACATTTTTTGGCTAAATGTACAACGTAAAATCATATGTATGAATTGAATGCCCGTCTTACTATTTCCTCGCTTACATTATAAAATAATATTCCATATAATCAGGAGCTATGCACAAAACTTATCTAGAAATAAACGACGTTTTAGAAATTCAGTTTTATAAAAATACTCTGTAGAGGAATTTGATGACGAATGTTGTAAAAGCGGCATAAAAGATACATTCAACTCATAGATATAATCTAAACTGACAACACCATAGCTAAAAAAAAAGACAAACAGATAAACAGACATATTATAGAACACCATATAGAAAACTAATGACCAAGCAAAACAAACCACATAAAAATGGGAGTGTTCTCGTGTGCTCCGGCAGGGTAAGTAGATCCTGTCTCGTATGTGGTACCCATAGTGTTGTTCAAGTAAGTACAAACCCGTGAAATAGTTTACTTCTGTATAAATAAAAAATGATTCTGGAAAAGAAGACAACCTACCACAGAGGCTTTTTATTAGAAATGTCAGTAAAAGTTTTCGTTTGTATTGTTTATTTATCAAACAATCTAAATTCACAGTGTTCAATGCAGTAGTATAGGCTTAACAAGGCTTTCTATGATGGCCATATGTAGGCGCTCCACATACGCTTGCTGTATAGTATGACCTAGCAAATTGACATTTCCCTCCATTTGTTTTTAACCAATTGGTAACTCTTCTATCACACTGGTCACCACATGTTACCATTGCTGTGTGTCTACAACCACAACTAAATAAGCGGGTACATCTTTGGATTGATCCAAAATCGTGAAGTATTTTATGTGTATCTGCTTCGACAGCTTTACAAAAACAGCTACAATAACATCAATGAATGCAAAAATAAACATAAATTTATATTGAATTTCATACCGAGGAACATGGTTCAACCGATGACATATTATTCTTGAATAAAACAACAAAAACAAAGATATGAAGAACCTTTGAAATAAGTTTAACAGATAATATCTGACAAATGTAGCAAATATTGTTTTTTTTATTCTCATTAATTATGTTAATGAATATTCATTACATGTTAAATTGGGTTGGGGTATATGAGACAGCATCAATAAAAACACAAAAAAACATACTGAAAATATGCCTAGTGTAACAAAACATATAATGTACATTTTACTCTATAACAATTGTATTACATATTAGTTGACAGATTTGAAAACATTTAAACAATGTAGGCTTCTTTAAAATTTGATGTGTTTCCTACTTTGGATACGGTAGACCGTATACATAAGCTTTTAAAATATTTAGCTTCTTTTAAATTTGATTTGTTCCTTAATTCAGATACGGTTGACTGCAAACATGAGCTTTAAAAAAATAAAGCTTTTTTTAAATTTGATTTGTTCCTTAATTTGGATACGGTAGACTGCATACATGAGCTTTAAAAAAATGATGATAATTTAGCATAATGCTTAAACTGTATGTATAATGTCTTTTCACTAACCAATTTTAAGTTTGGTGTTAATAGCAGTCATCCTGTTGAATTTGAGATAAGGATTTTAAAGATACAGTTCATTTTATTTCTAAGTAATATCATGATATAAGACACAATCTAAAAATGAGAGCCAAACTTTGAGACAAAACAAAAACAACGTTATTGCAATTTTCATTTTCAAATTTTCTACTTCAATTTGGAGTATTACTTCAACAATCATGCATTTGCAGTGGATACCAAATGTCAAATCATAATGTATGTGAACCAGGTGGACCCTTTGTAAGAAAGCTACTAACCCGATGGTTAAAACGGTAAAATTGAATCATATATTCGAAATTATTTATGGATGCAATCCACAAGCAAAAGAATTGACCCAATGGTAATAAGCCTTTTAGATATATATTCGTATGACTACTGAAATGTGTATATATCGAACATTCAGTTACTTACTTTTTAGTGGGATTAATTCTAATTCTAATTCTTCTGAAAAACCATCCTTCAACCTGGTAGGTAAATACAAGGAACATAAGGACGAACAATAATTTCATCATTTTTTCCTGGAAAAATACATATATAAATAAATATAAGAATAGTAATTGCTGAAGTTAATATATATCGAAGCAACTCTATCTTTTAAAAATACAACTAATAATTTTTTACAACTTGAATAAAAAATAACAAACCGTAAAATTTGCATATGATTAAAAATTAAGTGTCAATTTCAATATTTGTGTTGAATTAATTTTTAGAATTCATTATCAAAACAGTTAAGTAACAATATTTACAATCTCAGAGAAAAAATTCTAAACGGAAAGAACCTAAATCACATGGCAAAATCAAAAG
The DNA here is from genome assembly GCA_019925275.1 of Mytilus edulis. Lineage (NCBI taxonomy): Eukaryota > Metazoa > Mollusca > Bivalvia > Mytilida > Mytilidae > Mytilus > Mytilus edulis. The sequence goes on along the minus strand of CM034361.1, from coordinate 23,308,749 downwards.
ATCGATCACAGAACGTATTCTGATAGACTAGTATGCATTAAAAGTAGTGTTCACAATGAAACGCCACAAACGACGTTCAAAACGAACTACTTTAAATTCACTATACCATGTGTATTTGGTTGCATCCACTCTTCTGTTTTACAATTTGAATTATGATTTTGTATACAATTTGTATGAACACAACATCTGTCAATCATGTAAGCGTTAAGTCTTAACTGTCGAAAATGTATAAATCAACATATTTTTTTATATATAGGTCGATGTCTATGACAGTTTAAACCATACTTTTGGTAATACAGCGTAGTTTATGTATTTTATGTTTTGATCAATTCCATAAAACAATCTTAAAGGGGCACTAGCTGTCAAAATCGTCTTCATCGATTTGACTTAAATTCTCATAACTGATTTATAACAATGTAAAACATTTATCAAAATTATTAAAAGTCTAAACTAAACTATTTACAGAGCATACGCTCGATAGCATGTAACTTAGTTTCATGTGTATTTCAATCTAGACACCATTGATTTTTTTAGGTCTATTTAACATGTTGAATTTCATATTTTAGATTAAGCATATATTGTAATGTAAGATGAATGCATGTGATGTACAATTGAAGAATAAAGAACCCTATGACTCAGATGATTTATTTGTATTTGAAGAAGCAGTAAATTAGACTTACATAGTCATTTTAGTAATGTATTCTAAAACTAATTACGTGATGACATCTCAGTACTATATCTGTTCTGATTTAGAACATGCACTGACAAAACAAACCCATGTCATTTCAAACCTATCAATAGGAATGAAGCGGGCGTGACAAAAAATGTCCTATAGCAATTTTTATCAAGGTACTAAATCATGAATTCTGAAACCCTTAATTAAATCACTGTCTATTTTTTTTCAATTTAAATGTTATGTTATTTCTACAAAGAAAATAGGGTTTATCACAAATTATAAAGAGGATTGAAATGTACATGAATACACTTAGAAGGCATTGAATTTCTTCTATGGTTTATATTTATGTTTTTATATATTATTGCAATTTTACAAAATTTTCCTTTCATCTTATGTCTGATAATTTCCCTTTTTAACTCAATAGAGTGATAAAAAATTATCACCAGAACCTAAAAGTGCGCGTGTCGTTTTCAATGAATTTGACAATGAAATTGACAACGTCGTCAGAGGTAGAATAGTTATAAACAGATTATCACTGGTCCTGGCTGAGACGATAAAATCAATCTCGTTAATTGATAATCTATGAATAAATGACATCGGGTTGTTCGAGCATCAAAAAGATCATGAGAGAGAATGAGAGACAGAGGGGACGCTTTTAAAATAATGATGACATACTTTAACCTAACGGTTTAGTAGATCCTTAAAGAAATTGATAAATTATTTTACGTTAGCATCGAACATTATTTATTCATATAGTTCTAATCTTACCTACGTTATTGCAGTACCAATGTGAATACAATATGAGGAACGATTTTTTGTTCCAATTACAAGTATGTATATACAATCGTATTCATTACATTAAATGCATGTTATCAGATTTCTTTCCACGTTTGCAACCATCTGTTTTCCATGAACTATTTAAAAATGTTTTCATGGAAGTTAACCTAATTATCTTATTGTGAAACAATTGTTTTTTTAAAAACTGTAGTCAATACAGAATTTGCCAAAATATGCATTCATCTACATACATCGTATCGCAAATCGAAGACATATTGACTTAATATGTTAAATGTAACTTACGCGCACTCATTGAAAATGAAATTAATCAAAAATGTAAATAATAATTCCAATGATGTACAGTCAGGCCTGAATTTGTATTTATGTTGCAAATATAATGAATAATCGATTATGTGCCTAATTTTGAGAGCGGTAGTAAACACAAAATTTAAAAAAAAAAGGAAAACAACAAAAGATACTTAAACAAGTGTTATTGAAACCTGTTTATTTAAAAGTTAAATATTGATTAGAAAAGATGTACACAATGTAAACGTTATCGATAATTTACGTTTCTTTTTTTATTTGCTAAGTTACGCGCACTCATTGACAATCATAACTTATGATATCGGATATGTTCCTTGTGTCGTAATTACTACAACACCTTTCCCTTTTCACGAATGTGACCTACCAAATCAGACTATTTACCGGATTTGTAATAACATAAGCAGCATGACGGGTGCAACATGCGGAGCAGGATCTGCATACTCTTCCGGAGCACCTTAGATCATCCCCAGATTTTGGTGGGGCTCGTGTTGATTACTCCTTAGTTTTCTAAGTTTTGTCTTCTGTACTATTGTTTGTCTGTTTGTCCTTTTATTTTTAGCCATGACGTTGTCAGTTTATTTTCAATCTATGAGTTTGACTGCCCCACCGGTATATTTCGTCCCTCTTTTATGAAACTTATCAAAAAATGTAAAACATAATTTAAATTATCTGACAAATACAGTCAGGTCTGAATTTTGTTTTTATTGTTGATTATCGATGATTTTGCTGAATTTTGAGAACAATGATCAACACAAAATAAAATGAAACAAAAACAGACAAACAACAAAAAACAAGTGTTATTGAAACATGTGTATGTAAAAGTTTTTTTTATTGATTAGAAAAGATGTACACAATGTAAAAGTTATCAATAAATCCACGGGTTTTTTTTGTTTGTTGTTGTGTGGTTTTGTTTCATTGTTTTTGTACCATATATATATAATTTTATATATTCAAGGAGATACAACAAAAATGAAAAAAAAAGAAAAGACGCATATCAAATTGAAATATGTTTCACTCCAAATGCAAAAGTATTTGTTGGTTTTTGTTTTTTTTATTAGAGGTGTGATTTGTTCATTTGATGTTTGTTTTAATTCAAAAATGTGCTAAAAAATGAACCAAAATTAGTTATAAGAATGAATAGAAATTCACCTATAATACATGGCAAATTTACAAAATGTACAGTGGGAAAGTCCAACAATTCGAGTTAAACATCTGTTTCATTTACATATACAAGGCGTTCACAAAAAAAAAATCTCATGTTTTAGAATTTATGTGATAAATTCCTGGCCTGTTAAATTCTTCTCACATCCGTAAAAAAACATATTGTTTTTTTGTGGTTATTTTACGATTTAATGGTTTCTCAGAATACAATTTCTTTGTTTAACAAAAGATATATGTTTTATTTAAGTATAAAATGCCGTATTTTACAAAGTTAAAATTCGTTAAAGATGCCAGAGTTAGACATTTGTCACACCAAGGTGCGATTTGACTATATAAGACTCATAAATACAGGTCGGGTTAAAACAGTTTGGAGACAAATTTAATACAGATAGGGAAAAAAACAATGATATGTATAACTTATATCTAAGTTTTTTTCTAATAAAATTCTTCGTACTATTATTGTTTTTTCTTTCCGATTAATAATTTATGTATCTGATATTTTTATGATATACCCTAAACGGTGATCAATGTTTACAGAGGGTTATGAATTAAAATAAGTTAAAATCTGACAATGCATTTATTTGATTTTGCATGAGACTAGATATAAAAACAGTAAATAAATAAAATCAATTCATTTGTTTTATATACTGATTTATTTAACTTCATTTGAAGGTGTCTCTATTTGTTTCTATTATATATCCAGATATATCTATAATACCTGTAAATAGATAAAGGGAAATGTTTTATAGTACGTTTGCAGTTTTCCTGAAATTCATGCTCTGAACAGTTTTCCACAGCGTTGTCAGCATTTGTTAGTGTCGTAACTCGGCTGCCTCTGGAAACTAAGAAATAGTGTTTTTCTAGTGAAAATCTGAAATTAAAACGTTTTATAAATCAAAACTTAAGAAAATATTGTTATCCATACACATGGTTGTTTTTTTATTGGGGAAACAATTATCATATGAAGATTATTTGACTCTCATTGACAGTGCATCTGCTGTCTTTCGAGTATGAGTAAATATAACAGATACACAGATGATTCCAAAGAGACATTCCCAAATAATGATTCGTGGAAAAGCTGACATTATCATTACTAAAAATAATCAAAAGAAAAACAACAGCCTTCAAATTACAATAAAGAAAACTGAAGACGGAGCAAATAAAACTTAACACATAAAAAACAGATGAATTCAGGTGTTGCGAAAATGGCATCCACATACACGGGCGACCAACACACACGTTCTTCTCATTTCGTAATTTTTCTTTTCTTTTTAGTTTATTCAATACTAAATCACATTTATTGAACGTTAACTTCAGTTATATAATATGGTATCATTAATGAGTGTTTACTACAAATGATTTGATACGGTGGTCTTTTATGGATCAAATACACCGTGATCAATAATTAATTATTATTATTGACATGACATTAATTATGCATTGCTGACTATGTGGTATTGGTTTTGCTGATTGTTGAAGACAGTTCGGTGACGTATAGTTGTAGACTTCGATATAATTTGGTCTCTGGTGGCGAAGTGTCTTATTTGTAATAATACCACATCTTCATATTTTTCTATTGAAATGGGTTTTTTTCTGAAAATTTACTGTTTTTGTGCTGTTGAATTATTCGTTACACTTATATTTTTGATACTACCGACATATCGCTTTAGCTATCAATACTTAAAAGGTTGTTTTAATTTTTGATGCTTCTTAAAATCTTATTTGATTTGTCCTACATGTATAAATGGTTACAGTCGAGTACCACTGTTGAGTCTTATGGACATGAAACGCGCATTAGGCGTACTAAATTGGTATCTTTGAAGAGTTTTTTTGTGTTTCAATTTTTCTACATAATTTCATTTTACGCTTTCATCCCGACACATTATGAACCAGTTTAAGAAATGTTCGTAAGGCATATTACAAAAAGGAAAATGTATACTCATTTATTTTTATTGATATCCATCAACTGCAATTGGATTAAAATAAATATCTCTTTTTACATTTATTACAATCGACAATTTGATCTGATATGAATTAAATGGTGGATTAAAATTTACCTTGGTAATAGTTAAGAAAGACATATCATTTTTATCATATTATGACAAAAGAATCAGATAAATAAATAACAATGTCATCTATCCGGGTCAATAACTTTTTAAACCTGGTATTACATGATGTACACGTATAGACGAATTAAATCGACCTATTTCATTATAACAATTATAACTTGCATATTAACCTTACGTCATAATTCTATCGAAATGGTTTTTTTTACAGTGTTTGACTACAGAATTTTTTAAAAGGTTTTTATAGAGGATTTATTTTTTATCTGATGTAGATATGTGTAGTCGTTTTTAGTCTCTTATTGAAACTACATGAAAGTCGGCTGCATAAATGTCCTCTTCGCGGGAATCACACACAAGAAAGACTGGTTTAAGAAACGTTTAATTTTTTTGTTTCTTGGGTTTATTAGTACTTTTTTGTTCTATGTGTCTAACATACCTTGATCTTCGTTTACAGGGAAAGTATTCTCTAAAGTCATCTTTAAATTTGCAATAGATATAAAAATTAGCAGAGTAATTTGTAAACTGGAACAAATAAAGAATTGCTTCAGACAGATCAATTTTGACAGATGTTTCTTTTGTTGAATCTGGTTTTAGAAATGAGTCGACACAAAATGTATTGATATAGGTAATGTTGTGAGGAGAAAGTATACACTGGTCCAAAATATCATCCGAGTTAACTTTTTATTTCCAATCAAATGACGTTCACGATGTTGTTGATCTGGGATGTATTGCACTGTACGTCGGAATAATCGTCTAATTGTTCTGCCAACAAAAAAGTTCATAAACGTCATTAAAACAAAGGGAATGAAGCATAACCATGCGAAGTCGATAAAAACTAAATATGTTTCCTCATAATTTGACGTTTCTGTTGACGTATTGTTACAAGTTCGACTGCTCTCTGTGTTAATTTTAAGTTCATTCGTTAAAAGAAGGGGAAAGTCCAGTTCCAATGTTATGACAATGATAAAGACATAAGTAATCTTCAAAATTTTCGAAACATTTACACAATAGGAACGAAATGGATGTCTTGTTTTCAGATATCTTTTAAACGTAGCACAAACTAAAGTCCATGACGAGAAATGCATCGGAAAATATATTAGAAAGACAAATAATTTGCAACCGAAATCTGAAAACAGTCTAATGTCTAGATCTAACGCAAATCTAAACCATTGTCGTCCAAGTCCAATACGTAGTACAAACGAATCGGATATCGCTACCAAGTCAATGTCTTCCATCTATTCATTCGATATAAAACTAATATAATTCCAAAATTTCCAATTATTCCAAGAATGAACACTATCGTTGATCCTACTATCCATATCCAGATCGTAATATTTTCAATGCTAGAAATTGTATCGTCTGACTTTGGAAAAGTAGCAATTGTAGAGAAATCCGAGGTACTGTTATAACACACTGCAGATCTGTTGTCTAAGAGTCCTTCTGTTGTAAGTGATGAAGTCTCAAAAAATGTACCTGTAAAAAAATTAACAGATGTCATGATGTTGTTTGTTGTTATTGTTAACATTAGAACACAAATAAGCATATCCCAATGTTAAACAATGTCAACATGCACATATCGTTTTACCTATACTATAATGTATCTTATATTCTGGGTACATACTACACTTCCGCGTTTTCACCTGGTGTGAGATCATCTATCTGTTGTTTAATTACTTCACAATTGAATCTTTTTGTCAATAAAAATGTCAATTAGTGCGCTCAAAGTGTTCTTAAATGGTGTTCAAAATACATTTTATTCAGTCGTTTAAATATCCTTTTACACACATATGTTGGTATCTATATGTTGGTATGTTAGATCAAGCCTATCAAAGAACCATGAAAACACGATGCATCTTGCAATATGAAAATGAACTAAAATTTGTAGTTTGGACTTAAACTAAAAAATATGATAAAACTAAAATATACCTCATGCCAAACTATCATTTATTTTTAGCTGTTAAGGTGTATATGTGGGGAAATATTAAGTCGGGGATTGAGGTACCACAAATTACTTAAACCATTAAAAACAAATTCTTCAGAGAACAATTGAAGGTCTTTCCACCTCGATAATAAGAATGCAATTTTAAAAATATTGTTGGAAAATGTCACTCCTGGTTCATAGTATTTGTTACTTCAAATTGATATAAAAAAAAATACAAGTATAGGTACTTTTTCAGAAAAAGTCTGAAATGGGTTATTTATGGTTAAAATACGGTCATTTCCGGTTTACCTGTATATGATGAAATGTCTTCAACCAAATGCAAAAGAATTTAAAGAGGGACGAAAGATTCCAGAGGGACAGTCAAACTCATAGATCGAAAATAAACTGAAAATGTCATGGCTAAAAAAAAGGACAAACAGACAAACAATAGTACACATGACACAACACGAACCACACCAAAAACTAGGTGTGATCTCAGGTGCTCCGGAAGGGTAAGCAGATCCTGCTCAACATGTGGCACCCGTCGTGTTGCTTATGAGATAACAAATCCGGTAAATAGTCTAATTCGGAAGGTCACATTCATTAAGGGAAAGGAGATTGTAGGTACGACGATAGGAAAATTTCTAATATCATTTATGAAACGGTTATTTCATAACGGTCAACCAACTCGTGATGGCGTCCGTAAAATTTACGAAGTGATTAATTGTTTTATAATGAACCAGTAAGACTTATAAGCAAAGGTAAAAATCTAGAACGTCACATTGACCTCTCACCTTGACCTCAACTTTAAGGTCATAGTTCAGTGATCTCAAATCAAAAGAACCCAGGTCAATCACTTGATACATAAGGAGAGAAAACTCCTATAAGGGTTGACCAAAACACTTCGACTGAAATGGGTTGAAGTTGCGGCCTATTGTAAACAGATTTTTGGCAAACACATCATATCATTAACTGGTACGGTTTCTTTTGAATAAAGACAACAAGCAAAATTCATAATTTAGAACATGACCTTGACCTTTGACCTTGACCTTAAATTCCTCAAAATTGACCAAGGACTCCGTATCAAAAAACTTTAGGCCTCTAAGACTTATAATGTATGATTATCTAACATATCGACTATTTAAAATTTTCAAAGGGAAATAAATCCAATAAGATTTCATCCGATCACTCCAGTTAAAATAAACAAAACCATTCTTAAAGGTGAAATGCAAAGGTAGATTTGTTTTATGAGAAAAAGGTGTAAGTCGCAAGAATATATGTTAAAAATGTTGAAATTTATTGTTATACTATAATTCCATACCTAGATGGTACTAAAAATAACAGGTAAATATCGGTGACGAAAAGTGCGGGAAATACCAACCTTGTTTATCTCCTCTTATTTCCTTCTCGCTGTGACGTCATTTGAGTCCTTTGTCACAATGGTATCGAATACATGTGTTAGAACGTAAATTTGAAAGCAAATATTATAACTTCATTTAAGTCGGCGGGAACAGACGTATGGTTTTGTTTTTGTTTTTTGTCGATGGATTTATGAGTTAACAGCGGTATACTACTGTTGCCTTTATGTTTGTCATTCCTTGGTGCCAGCCTTAATAAAAGGAATATACATGCATACATCTAGAACATAGGAAAAGACACGGAGATTAGAGGTATCTACATTACAAAGTATATATTTATGAGGCATAAATGGTTCTTAAATTAAGGCCGGGGGTAGGAACCATTTGTTGTCATAATTTGGTTCGGATTAACTTCATATTGTTTATGGAGCTCGATCTACATAGGCTGGAACCCCTAAACATAGTAAAAGAAGACCTGATTATTACGGTTTGGACTATTAGTGAACTTCGAGGCTGTAAAATGTTTAGAAGTAGGCCTGCATGAAATGGACACAGGTTTGTCACTTGCAGTTACATGTACGACAAACAAAATACATGAAATACAGACATTTGAATTTTTTTCAAGACTGATAACAAAAAAGTGGTGGGTCTGATAGTCAATCACTTTTCTATATGTACCAGTAAAACATAAAATCTTTAAAAAAAAATTGCTGTTAGGTTGCTGTCTCATTTATGTATATATATTGTATTGACCTATAATGGTTTACTTTTACAAATTGTTATTTGGATGGAGAGTTGTCTCATTTGCACTCACACCACATCTTCCTATATCTATTTAAAAAAATGATATACAATGTACTTTACCAACAGTGTACATGTACATGCCAGTTTAAACTTTAAATGAGATAAACCTTAATAGAAAAAAACAACAAAGCTGTATACAACTATCAATTCAATGTACAGGTTTTTAGAATGAGCCTAATAATGACACCCCCCCCCCAAAAAAAAAAAGAATAAAAAAAGAAAAAGATAAGATAATTTGATTCAAAGAAATGAAAGACCTTTTTTATTTTGTTGTTAGTGGCTTTTAATTATATTCAGTACTCTCCGATCAGTAATTTTTTTTTTTGGTCGGGATATATTACTACCCGGTCACGTCCACTGAACCCACTCTGTGTCAGGAGCCTGTTATTCAGTGGTTGCCTGTTGTTTGTTGATACATTACATATTTGTTTTTTGTTTATTTCTTGTACATAAATTAGGCAGTAAGTTTTCTTGTTTGAATTGTTTTACATTTGTCATTTCAGGGCACTTTATGGTATGTGGTATGGGCTTTGTTCATGGTTGTACAGTGACCTATACTTGTTTTCTATGTCATTTTGGCCTCTTTTTGAGAGTTGACTCATTGGTAATCTTACCACATCTTCTTTTTTATATTCATTCCTGCTTTGATTATAGCTGGACTTGTTTTTTGTTCACATGTCTATGCCAGTAGTAGATGGGCAATATATTTTCTAGTCAGTCACATCAATTTGAAACTGATTAATAAACACATATAGAATTAGGAAGATGATTTATGATTTCCAATGAGACATCTCTCCACCAGAGACTAAATGGTGTTGAAAGTACATGTGTAAATTATGGTGTTAACGTTTAGAACATTAGCCATGCTGAAAGATTCAAGCCTTGTTGTTTCTATGTTAATCAAATTGATTTTAGAATTGAATTAAATTAATTACTATTCATATATTTTTTTAAGGTACAATGTCATGTGCATGAACTTATGGAAGTACCCTTCATACAAAAGTGCAGTTGTTGATAAAAGACTGGTTGTACCACCTCTGCCACCAAATCAGACAAACAGACAAGAAAAGAAGACCACTTATAAATAAATTTTACAATGAATAAATGTGATAAAAAAAAATTATTATCAATACAGTTAGTATAATTTGATTTTTTTTTGTAGTAAATTGGGCTATTTAAAGCCTGTATATTGTTCAGCTGGGAACTATTCCCTTATTTTGCAAACAACACATGATGGCAACAAAACTCTTATGTTTTTCCTAGTACATGGTAAATCTTCTGTATATGCCAAATATCTGTAATTTCTGAAAACAGAAAAAAATATTCAGTGAGTACTTATTTTGAAAATGAAATTTAATAAACAAAGTGTCTTAGTTATTTTTGTTTGGTTGCTGTTCAATATATTTATACCCCACATCTTCTTTATCATACATACTTAGTTGTTTTCTTAAAAAATCATATGAATGTTTATTTATTCTTTTGAAACTTAATTAAGGATTTTAAAATCAAGTGCAAAATCTTACTTAAATCTGTAATTTATCATTACAACATGAGTAGGAAAGAAGTGTAATGGGTGCCAATGAGACAATTATACACCATTAACCACATTACACAGACATTATATACAAAATTTATTTTAACTGGTGCATTCTGAAATAGCTGCTGGTATAAAAATTTATGAAAACTGAACATGAATAGCATCAGTCTCTGTGCCAGTCACAAATAAAGGTGCAAGTGCGATTCATTGTTTGTAGTTGAATTTAGTATGTTAAAAACCTAATCAGAGAAAATTAATTGACTTCTTGTTTTTAAATGTTAACAATACAACAGTTGTCCTTAGGAGATAAAGAAATGTGAACTTTCCAGAAAAAAATACAGGGTAATTGACAGGTTTGTGTTGACAAAATTAAAGAATATAATCATTATAGCAGAAATGGTACATGTACGTGTATAATGTGGGGATACTTGCTATTTGCATTAGCAATGCGACAGTACACTTAATCATGAATTATATGATTTGGATCAAACGGACCATTTCCTTATCATGTGTATTCATAATTCAACATGTTAAAGAAAGTATGGTAAGGGTTGGATAAAATCACTCAAAATTAGGGATATATTTATTTATATCAACTCTGCAAGTGCTAAAAACAATTAACTTGGGCTTTATGGAAAATACATGTAGATTGTAACATGTGTATTAGTACTATTACAAAGTGCAATTGATTACAAACAAAGCCATGACTTTACTTCACAACTTTTCTAACTGCTTTGATTCAGAATCCCTCTGTTCAAGAAAATTAATAAGCTTAATCAAAAGTATCTTACTGTAGCAGGATTTGCTAATTGATCAATCATCATGTGTTGAATTTAAAAAAAAAAGAGAGAAATATTCTTTACTTAATTACTTAATTCATAAATACATTTTTGTACTGCATTATACATGTATATATTTTTTAGTATTCATGACCAATTAATTGAAAATGGAGAATAAAAAAGTTTCTTTTTAATCCTTATAGCCGCTGTATACATTAGAAACATATCTCTGTGTAAAATAAACCACAACTTGAAATATATTTAAACTTCAAACACACACCTGTCCTCCCCAGGGATTGATATATACATGTACATCACACCAGAGAAATACACAAATTGAGAATGACCTTTTTTATAAATCCCTATAGACAATGTATACATAACAAAACATTTCTTTGTGTAAAATAAACCTCAACTTGAAATTTATTTAAATTTCAAACACACACCTGCCCTGAATGCCCTCCCTTGGGTTTGAAATACATGTATACATGTACAGGACTCCAGAGACAAACACAAATGTACATGTATGAAGATAGTTCACCACATTTGTTCAATTTATTATTTTGTATTTATTATGACCATTTTGTTAAAATATAAAATTAAAAAAGTTTTTTAAAAACCTTTGAATTTCACCTTGAAGTGTAAACGAATAATTTGATGAAAACAGTTTGTTGAAATCTTTTACGGTTTTAGAGATATAAAGATAACAAGGAAAACGGGACGCGGGGAGATAACTCCTATGAGAATATGTGTTCGGTCACACAAGGTGAGTTTTGAAACCCCCATTACTGAACAACATCATTGGACAAAAATCCTTTCGATATGTTGTAAAACAAACAAAAAAGACGGCTGAAGAAAAAGAAAAACAACACATGTCGCAACTAACATTTTATTAAAAATAATTTGTCTTTATCTCAAATAAGCGGTTTTTGGAAATAAGTGAAAAAAAAGCCAAATTTAAAAATTAGAATGTGACCTTGACCTTTGACCTTGATCTAATTTTTTATTTTTGGGGGCCAAGAATTTCAAATCAAAAGATCCTAGGCCTCTATCACTTATGGTTTACAAGATATAAATGCATATCACTTATATCAAATGCATAAGGGGAAATAACTCTTATATGGAGTGTTCATTTGGGTTCGGTCAAAATAGGACAAATCATGCAAAGGATATAGCGAGCAATTTTATATAATAAATCTGTCGCTTTCCTTTACGGTTACGGAGGAGATGCGGGCAAAAGGAAAACAGTGTAGCTCCTACAAAGAAAATTATTTGGTTACTCAGGGTAAATTTCAAAGGCGCAACAAATATTTATCGCAAGAACACAAATAGGCTGAAGACAAAAAATAATAATTAGGAGAAAACTAATAGGTCCATATAATAATAATCAGAAGAAAAACAATAGGTCTTTCCGCAGAAAAGTGGAAAGACCTAAATATTATAACTGTTATATACTGTACCCTTTCATGGATCTACAATTTGTCGATACCTGTATATTTGCATTGTACAATGTCATGTTTGCTCTGACTGTGTATGGCGTTATTACACTTAATCCATTGGATGACGGATTTGTACTGATTGATAATTTAGAATCCAATGCATGGTAGTATTTATAAGTTGTTATTGGCTTTGAACTTTGTTTTTCTTGTTTCGTATAAGATCTGAAATAATTCTATACCTTATGAACACACTATCCAAGAAATGTTATTAAATTAAATTAAACTTTTAGTTGGCAAGGGATTCTTTAAACAAAACGGGTCCAAAATAAACAATAGTTAGTGAAAATAAATTATTGACGCTTTTAGACGTCCATGCAGTCCTAAACATAGAAATGGTATAATTTGTCGGTCTATGTATATTCCATTTTACTATTCTTATTAGATGATATTTGTTTGTTTGCCCAATCATTGACTGCATGCATGTAAACAGTTATGAGCAATAAAAATAAATTACATGTACTTCTAATATATCGTGTTTATTTTCGTATTAAAAGATCATATCGAAAGACAAAATAATTCAAACGAATTTTATTTGAATACTAGTTCTCTAATAACGAGTACAATGAGATATCAAGTAAACGTCTATATTGTAATCTGTCTCTTTCATGCTCTATATCATATTGTACTTAATTTGAAGGACATCAACATAAATACATGACATTATAACTATTATCTTCTGGCGTATTATACTTATGTAAGTGTTGTCAGATAACGATCAACTTATTCAAATGAGTCACTCTTCCGTATCAACATGTAAGATACTAGTTTATTTCCTCACTTTAAAGGAGAAAAATAGTACAATGCAACGACATTGAGAAATTTACAAAAGACAAAAGCTCAAATTGGTCGTTACCATGTTATTTGTTTTGAAATTTAGTGCAACATGTATCTTGCACATATTTCGGACAATGTTTCACAGGTGGTTAAACGTTTACAATGCCTCACTTTTAATTATTATAATAAAACTCTTCTCGTTTATTGACAAATATTTTAATCGTATTTTAAACGAGTTGCATTTTAAGTGTTTGCACTACGTAATTGTTTGTTTTCAGGGTTTTCCCTATATTTCAATGACAATACTCAGTCAAGAAATTATGGTTCCTGCATATTACAAGTATTGAATAATGTTGGTTTTTTCCTTTTCCATTTCATGCTTTGAATTTAAATGTTTACGATTCTTTGACTTTTGAAAACTGCCCTTCATCAATATAGTTTGTATCAATATAAAAAAAGAATATCTTAAAGTAATGTTATCATCATGTGACAAATAAGGAAAAAAAGTAAATTACTCAGAAATATTTGACAGTCAAATGGAACGCACAAAATACCAACATCGTAAGACAAACAATCATGCACAACAAGCTTAACACCAGAACATTCAGCCTCATTTTTTTCAAGATATTATGTTAGTTAAATCATAAGGAAGCCACTGCGACTCCGGTAGCCGTTTTTTAAATTTATTATTGTAAGTTTAAAATTTTAAGATTGTACAATGCATGTGTATCTAAAATTTTGACTGAATTATTTATCACGTCAAATAGTTACAGATTGAGTATAATGGAACATGTTTTTTTAAAAACAGTAGGAATACACATTAAACTTTTGTGATGTAAGCTCCCTTTGTTATATAAAATTGAGAATGGAAATGGGGAATGTGTCAAAGAGACAACAACCCGACCAAATAAAAATCAACAGCAGAGGGTCACCATCAGGTCTTCAATGTAGCGAGAAATTCCCGCACCCGGAGGCGTCCTTCAGCTGGCCTCTAAACAAATATATACTAGTCCAGTGATAATGAACGCCATACTAATTTCCAAATTGTACACAAGAAACTAAAATTAAAATAATACAAGCTAACAAAGGCCAGAGGCTCCTGACTTGGGACAGGCGCAAAAATGCGGCGGGGTTAAACATGTTTGTGAGATCTCAACCCTCCCCCTATACCTCTAACCAATGTAGAAAAGTAAACGCATAACAATACGCACATTAAAATTCAGTTCAAGAGAAGTCCGAGTCTGATGTCAGAAGATGTAACCAAAGAAAATAAACAAAATGACAATAATACATAAATAACAACAGACTACTAGCAGTTAACTGACATGCCAGCTCCAGACTTCAATTAAACTGACTGAAAGATTATGATTTCATCATATGAACATCAGGCACAATCCTTCCCGTTAGGGGTTTAGTTTCATACCATCATAACATATATGAGAAGAACATAACCCGTGTCATTCCAACAACTCTTTTTAGAATAAATGTGTTTAGTTCCGATGCAAAAACCTTATCAGTGACTCATGTATTTTAATAATTTTAATTTTTTTTTATCTTTATGAAAGAAAATAATGATCAGTGATATAAAATTACGTGATGTGTTTATTTTTATAGCATATTCTTATAAATATATCAACAGGAAAGTCCTGTTTGCTATTTATCCATTAAACGGTGAATTACTAACCTAATACCTTCGGCCTCACCAACAATGCATTGCACTAGCCCTCTCTGGGTCTGCATAGGGCCAGTAGCAAAACTGATTACTTGTAGTACCATCAAAGATAACCATGCCTGATCATTAATGGTTATTTCAAACAATCCCAATTGTCCAAGAAATAATTGGGTACAATCTCAACAAGTTAGATACACCTTCAAGACCGTGAATATAAATAATCTGCATATGCCATGCAGTTGTATTCACTCTCCATTCTTTTTCGATAATTTCTATTGTACAAAATCGTTTTAATCAAATCTAAAATTCGAATAATATCAATTACTGGATATCAAATATATGTATATTATATATCATTTAGATCCAAATGTACCTCCGAGCTTATTGGGTCTGGAGTTGTGAAATGGTTATGTTAATTTTTTTTATTCATATTTTTAACGAAAAGCATAGAAACACGGCTTCCATGTAAACTGCAAGTCACATCAGACAGATATTTAAAAACGCTGATCAATATTTAGATAGATATAAAACTTGACATCCCCCTGCATGAATGTGCTTGGGGTTCTAAAAATTGTATGGCTAACAAATATTTCTTAAAAGTCAACCATTTTACGAATGCATGAGTTAGATAAACTGCAATACTGCAGATTTTGTTAATTTTAATTATTTATCCAAAAATGTAATAACAATTCATTTTTATTAAAACTAATTTAGTTAGGGTAGAGCTAATAAAGTTTGTTTTGATACAAGTTATATCACTGCCACTTGTAAATAACGTCCTTCGTTAAAAATTTAACCATAACATTCTATATGTTTAATTGTGTATCCAAATAGCTTCACAAGCAATGTACAGGTGTGAACTACATTTTGCTGAATGAAAATATAAAAATTAAAATAATGAGATGTGGTATCATTTTGCTGAATGAAAATATAAAAATTAAAATAATGAGATGTGGTATGATTGACAATCCGACAGACAACCACAGTAGTTCACATAATGGGCAAGTATATGTGAGGGAATATGATGTTCAGTAGCTGTCGTTTTTTTATTTGGTTCATATGTGTTTCTCGCTTTTTATATAGATTAAACCGTTGTTTTTCTTGTTTGAATGGTTTCACACATGTCAATTTTTGGGGTCCTTCATAACTTGTTGTTCGATGTGCTCCAAGTCTCCCTGTTAAAGGCCGTACCTAGACATATAATGGTGAACTATTATAAATTGTGACTTGGACAAGAGAGTTGTGGTACAATATCTTCTTATATCAATATAAGCAATTATTGGCCAACGAACGGTATTTATCAACGAGAAAACCGATACCGTATAGTCGGCTATATTAAAGGCCCCGTTAAGACACAATTCGAAAGAGAAAACTGACGACCTCAGTTACAACAAATCAGTTTATCAAAAAATAAATATGACATATTTAAATTAATTACAAAGACGGCACATATATTATTATATGGTTGTTTTAAACATGTTTGTATACGGGAAAACCTCCCCGTAGTCAAGGACAGTGTAGTAACAGCAAAAGGATTTATTTTTAAGACGTCATTAAAAATCTGAGAACCGCACGCCGTTTTTGTTTTAATCATAAGATAATACCTTTCAAATAGTCCGACTTTAGAGGAATGAGACAAGTTTTAGAATTCAATCTTGTTTGTGAAACTAAAACAAGGAACCTAGCTCTATCTCTACTCTAACTATAATCTAAAATTCAGATCAATGTATTACATGTATCATACAGGACCATATTTTGTAATTGTAATGAGTTAAATTGCAATAGCTGTCTTTATCTGTAAATTAAAATTTTAAACATTTTTAATCCTCTAAGTATGATCGTCAGAGATATGTACTTTCTATAACTGTATCCTGTTTAGCAGTTTCGTCTTGATCAGTAATATTGTGTAGCGTTTTATGTTCTGATAAAGCACTGATATTATCCTTTAGTGAAGGAACAAGTAACAATGATAAATCGAAGATTTGTGGAGAGTGTCGCTGTTTTCTAACATGTTTGTCTAACTCCTGGCATCCTATCGAATCTTTGGGAGTATAAACGTTGCCATTTTGAACCGGGTTTGGAACATCAGTTAATGTTGTTCTGGTACAAATAGAATTCTGCTGTGTCGAGGTCCGTCTTCGCCTGCTGAAACTATAACAAACTAAATGTATTAATAATATCAAACCTTTAATAAATTGAAGAATTGCCGATATTTGAATACTTTATGAACTATTGAAGAATCAATCACTTGGTTTTTTTTTTCATTAACTGATGTAGGTAATTAGACATCATTGATATGCTTTGTCAATAGATTATATTAGGTCAGTGAACTATTTCTATAAACAATAACAATTGTTTCCGTTTGTCATAATTGTTTGTTTTGGGAAATATCCTACATATTATGGTCATGGGAACAATACAGGACAGCAATTTATGCATGAACTTTATTGGGTGAATCGGAATGTTGCATGCAGTTAAGTAGTTTTCGACGTCAAGAGTTTAGACGCAATATGATCATGATGTATCTTTAGGGTTCTAAAGAAACTCTTAAAACGTTTACAGAATCTTCATAATGTATATTTATCAGTATTAATAGCAGAAATGTTACTCAGGTTTCGTGCATTTACTGCATAACATAAAACCAAAGATGACCCGGAACAATTTCATTCTTGATGAAAAGAATTTATTTGAAATGAAGATATGTTAACGCAAACCGTTTAAGCAGTTAACCGATATGAAGATGCAGTAGGAACAATAGTCAAACAATAAATTGTTAAAGCTTCTGAACTCTCCTGCAAGTCTTTACATAGAAAGGTAATAATTTGTTTGTTTATGTATTTTCTATTTTTAAAATACTCTCAATCAATAAGATAATAATTTAAAACTAATGCAAGATCTTTAACTTCATGCATACATGAACTGTTATGGGCAATAAAATTAATCCCTCCTTATATGTGGTGTTTACTTTCGTAATGCGACTTGAAATGAGTTTAAATCACAGCTCCTGGGTTTTTTTTTATGATATTTGAAGATTAAATTGATAGATAAATTATTTAAATAAAAGTGCAGTTTTATTTGGATACGGGTCCTCTAATAATGAGCACAGTGAGATATCAAATACATGTCTTTAATGTAATCTATCTCTTTTATGTTCTTTATCAATTTGTTCTGCATTTGAACGACACCAACATAAATAAATGACATAATAACTATTCTATTCTGACTTTATTCTAAGTGCTGTCAGTAAATATACAGCTTGTTCAATAAGTAACTCGTCCGTATTTATGAGAGTTTATTTCCTTAATAAAAACGTGTTGGAAATATAGACCAGATAAGAAAACGTTATCACGGCATCAAGGGGGGGTTATTTAACAACAAAAGGAATTTCAATGAAGCAATTTGCATATCACTTTGTGACTATCCTGTTACTTTTTTACAACACGGTTTACAGGATATCATGAACTAAATATGGTGTTATATAGTTATTGCATGGTCCTGTTCCCAAAACACAATGACAAAAGTAAAACAATATGCGATGGAATTTATTGATGTTGAAATCATTAGAAAGAGACACCAAAAACTGGCCATTTCGAATGCTATCGTAGACATACGTTGTTGATTTTTATTTTTATAACATTTAAAAAACAAGTTTTAAAAGAGGGACGAAAGATACCAAAGGGACAGTCAAACTCATAAATCTAAAACAAACTGACAACGCCATGGCTAAAAATAAAAAAGACAAACAGAAAAACAATAGTACACACGACACAACATAGAAAACTAAAGAATAAACAATACGAACCTTCTTTTAAGTTATGGAAAATTGAAAAAAAATCTATCAACTTGCAGACGACTGGAAATATAAAAAAAGTTTTCGCTATCGATAATTACAAGCTACAAATGTAATCAAGACCTTTTCTAAGTAGCATTTAACTTTTGATCAGGGTAACAGGAAAGTTCTATCGAAAGCATTTTCAATGTATTCTTTTACGTTATTATTAAGATTTCAAATTTTTTTATGTTGCTCCACAAAGATATTGTTTGTTGTTCCATCTAGAAACGTTTATTCCATTTTGCAATTAAGAAATTTGAGATTTAATAGAAAAATGACCTACATGTAGAATTCGATTTGAAAACTAAGTTTGATGAGTACTGCCTAATTTTAGAATCATTTTGAAGAAGAAGAAAACAAAGCAACACTTTTGGGAGACAAGGATCATGATATTGTTTTTTAGTTTCCTTGTAAGAAATGATTAAATCTTTCTTTTCAAATATGATGTTATCTTACAAATGACCTTTTATACTTTTATACATGCTTAATAAACATAGTTTTCATACAAAAACGGTTTTATTGTTCTTTGAAGCACATTGTGTTCAGCTATTTTAAACGTTCATTTTATGTCTTATTTTATACACTGACTTGATTATTAGAATCCTATTTAATATTCACATCACAATGTTAGTAACATAAAGTATAAGATAATTTGCATTAAAAAAGATTATATGGGATGAAACTTATTTTTTAATGTTTCTTTTATAAGTCCAGGACGTGAATTTTGAACTTCCAAGTTAATTTTTTGTTATTGCTATTCCCTTTTTCTACACTTTCGCACGTTTAATTTATACTAGAACACACCCGTGATATCCCGGGTCCTTGACTGAATTAAAGTACATAACTATGCGTAAGCCTTATTTAAGTATTAGTATTGCATCTGATAAAGTCATGGCGATTATAAGATACACAGTTTTCTCTGCTTTCAAAATCTATCTGTTTGAACCCGTCGACCTGGAACTTATCAATTATTGGTAATACTAATTATTTGGAAAACAAAAGGTACTGGAATGGAATATTTTTTAATCAACAGTGTTGTCCTATAATAGTTATAAATAAAGTTGAATTATTTTATTCGCTGTTTTACGTCATGCTCGCTAACAAATTGAAAACTGTACCTATATGCATATGCCTTATTTTAAGTCCAGAATTTTAGAATTCGTATTGTTATCTTAGAAAGTCTCACTGATTGAAATACTGCAATATGGAACAATTTGACAATGATTGAATTTAGTAGTGTCAACCCTGTGATTCTGACCCGTGTATATAGCAAAATCCTAAATACACCGTGTTTGGTTGTGCGCCTGTCAGATGCGGAACGTACAGATAAGGTAATAAGTAACAGATGAATATACTATTGGTATACGTTTCGGATTCGACCCGGAACTTGTTAATTATTGGCAATATTAATTATACGGAAAACAAAAGAGTCTGAAGTGGTGTTATTTTTAATTAACACCATTGTCCTATGTTAGCTATATATAAAGTTGAATTCTTTGATTTGTCGTTTTTACCCGATAACGGCTGACAAATTGGACCTCATTATTTTAGTATTATAGATATTACAAAACAAAACTACTTTTCATGCAAATGCACACACGTGACCTGTTGTATCAAAATAGATTGACTCTCTTAAACTAAGGATTACTCTGAGGATCGATGTTGTCGAAACACTGTATATTTCATTAGATAATCATAGAGGACTTAACAAACATTTTGCTCTTGTCTACTAAAATTCCTACTTTTTTTTGTTTTTGTAAGCACACAATTCGAGAATCATATTTTTGTTCATTATCAATACAACGGTCAATTTGACATTATCATACACAGGAAAAGTTTCCCTGAAATAATTAAACCCTGCGAAGGTTAATTGATATAAACAGTATATCACTACATGAATATTCTAAAATGTTCAATAAATATTATGAAAACAATAACAGGTTCTGCTTTCATTTTTATCCATGGCTTTGTCAGTTTATTTTAGATTTCTGAGTTTGACTGTCCCTTTGGTATCTTTCGACCCTCTTTTATAAACGAAACACATCAATTTATATTATGTTGACGAGAACATGTTTTATTAAAAAAAATGAATCCCTACACAACATATATACGAATGAATATAAGACAAAATCCCTCTAAAAAAGGAAACTATGGCTTTAATTTTTTTTAATGAATTTTCATTCATTGAATGTATGTTACGAAGATCTATGAAACATACATTGTATAATAGCTTTTTATATAGCTTTTTTAACACTGCTTACTGTAGAATCAATTTACAAAATTCTGCAGTAAAACTATTCTATGAGTAAGGCGTTTCTAAGCCTTTATTTAGCGTTGTTATTAATATTTGATTGTGATCAATACATTTTATTTATCGCGGAGACGTTCAATGGATTCAATTAAATTATATTCATATATAACGAAATTTGTTTTTTAATCGATAATATACACTTACATATTTCGGTTACAAATCTTTGGTAGGTTTCTTTTAAAAGTTTCGTTGATGTTGACGTAAATGTAAAAGTTAATTCCATAATTAGAAAATTGAAACAAATACAGTATTGCTTTGGTAAGCCCACGTTGTGCTGATATTAATGTAGTTGCTGATGTGGTAAACGAGTCAACTGCATTGAAAATTGAAATTGGAAATGTAGTTATTAGAAAATATATACTTATGAAGAATAACATCCGAGTAAGGCGCTTGCTACTTCTTATGTTGCGCTTTCTATATTCTTTACTCCTCATAAATAATCCACGTAACCGTCCAGAGCTCCGTAATGTTTGTCCAATAAAGATATTCATGATAAACATCAATATAAATGGAAGTAAAGACAGCCACACTAGATCTATGACAACATAATAATTTTCTTCAAAATTAAAAGATGCAGATGATGTGTTATTGCATATATATTTGTAGGACTCGGAGGTACGATGGGGACGCTGAGGTGCGATGGTCACGCTGAAGTGCGATGGTCTACGCCGAAGTGCGATGGTCCGTACGCTGATGTGCGATCGTCTGTTTGGTCCGAATGATTGCCAGTTTAAAACCTAAATATTTGCAATTATTATAAAAAGTTTATTGTTAATAGTTAATATATAAAGCAACATTCATTATTGTCTATGGTTGCATACTAAGTGAGAGATCGTCATCTTCATTTTATTACATTTGGACATAATTCTTCATTCATTATAATATTTTATCTTTTCTTTGTTTCTCTCATGAGTTCCTCGCTCACCGTAAGTGTTCTATTATGATTCTGAGAATCTGTATACAGACCCATATGTATTTAGAGAATGTCACGCTCCATCCTACGTGAAAATGGGCCTTTTGTAGATTTCGAAACAAAAAATCGTAACAGAAGGTTAACATTCCTTTATCCATCAATCCTCCCCGTATTTCGTACTATTTGTAGTTTATGAACCTCTTATTATCATAAAAACTGGAAGACTGCTTCTAACATACACATTGACTTTAATGTCGTCATGAAAAGTATTGAAAATTTACATTTATGTAGTTTGAGTAAACCATCGCACTTCAGAGTTACCACCAACGCACTTCGGCGTAGCTATCAACAAGATAGCGTCACAATGCCACCATCGCACTTCAGCGTGATCAAAAACGCACTTTAGCGTCAAACCATCGCACTTCAGCGTGACCATCGCGGTTCGGAGTACCATCGCGGTTCAGAGTCCTACATATTCATTCTGTACTTTCATCAATCCGTTATTTATAAATAGATGACCATCAATTGCGAAGCTCATCAGCATTGGTACTATGAGAACTATTTTAAGCAGTGATGAAAATTTTGCAGTTCGATATTGTAATGGAAACCGAGTTTTTACAAATCTCTCAACAGTTATTGACACTAGTATCCAAGACGAAACATGCATAGAAAAATATATCATAAATACATCTAGTTTACAACCGACGTCAGAAATGGTCCGAATGTCGAAATCGAACGTTGCTAGAATCCATCGTCTCACTAATCCAGTTATAAGTACGGTAGTGTCCGATACAGAAAGAATAAAAAGGAAATTGTAGGTTATATTTTTCCATTGTTTCATCCGACATAAAACAATAATAATTCCAATGTTTCCAAAAACTCCAACAATAAAGATTATTGGTGACATAATTCTCCAAATCCATTGTGTAATTTCCTCTAACTGTACTGCTTTTGTATCAAATGGCATATCAGTTATGTTGTCATAATTATTTAAATTAGTTACATTCACATAATTGGACGATGTGAATGAGCACTCTGTGTATGAATCAATTGTATCTATAGTACTGCTTCCACCTGTTTGAACACCGACAACCATTAGATGTGGTTTTCCTTACCACCATAACAAGCGTCTAACAAAATATAAGTCAAATAGTGCTTTCTAATAACAAAACGTAAAGCAGGTTTAATAGGGTGTATATATGCAAGGTAATATTTTGTACATTGCTCGTCACTGGAATTCTTTTCTTTTTATACATAATAAGTGTTCACCTCTACACGGTTCACAATCTCTATACTTCCTCTTTAGATAATCAAAACTGTTGAAATACCAAACACGGCTATCAAATCTGTTAATATTCAATTTGCGCCTTTTTGCAAGTGATTAGTTCCTTGAATGATACTCTGTACGCTATATTTGTTTAGATAAAATATTTTTTTATTGAAGTGCGTGTATTTAATGACTGATGACTTGTATCATATGTAAATATTTAAGGCTCGTAATTTGATTATTGAATAAAATGCTGTGTCATGGATACATTTACACGTCTATTTATCTTAAATTCAAATTATATAAAATAATTATCCCTTAATCACTTTTTAAATGTATCGTCTAGATTGGATAAAAAGCATTATACTTCTTTATACATCTACAACCATTAACATTAAGTTTTAAATCATAAAGCTTACAAATGAAAATACTTCACAATTAATTTTGCACAATAGAATCAATGTTTTGTGTTTCGTCATTAGACAAACAAAATACAAAAACGAAGACAAGTACAAAAAAAAGTACAGTGATATCTGTTTCAAATTTATATGGGTAGCTCAGATAAGATTTATATTTTAACAGTTTTATAATCATACCTTACGTGACGGGTAACTTGTAAATTACACTTCCCTCATCTATTAAAATGAACATTTTAATCCGAATTGACTTAAAGGTATTGAATCATGCAGTAGAATTATATAACTAAATGTAAACTGGTTTTATGATGTAATAGATTTACATTTGATTATGTGCAAACGTTTCTTTTTAAAACTTCTTATTCATAAACTTTGAGGTAGATGTGAACATTGTTCTGATACTTATTTAGAATTGTTCATGGTCGAATACAAATGTGTCGTATTTAAAATGTCATAAGCAAGAAGGCCAAATTTATGAAAGGATTGCACTTGTAAACTGTATTCGTGTTGAATATTTGTTTCAAATTGAGTGGAGTTTACAATGTTTTCATATGGAAATATCGCTTACAACATTGTTTATGAACAGATTTACAACGATAATTATGTTGTTTCTTGTTTTTATTATTCTGTGTAGGTATGGTTTGAAGTTGGTTCCCTTTTTAATTGATTATTAATTAATTAAATACACGGACTCGTGTCACAGTACTATTATTATAATAGAACATTCTATGGTGACTCAAAACTTATCTGGTCATTTAAAACGTGTTCGAAGTTCAAACATATCTCAAATGTAAGTCAAATCAAAGTTCATGACGAATGTAAAATATGCAAGAAACAAACAAATTCCAAACAAAGAATTAAACTGGAAACAGCCATTTTTCAATTAAATTTTCACTTCATTTCCAATACTATATACTACCAATTATTGTTTGGTTCTTTTTATATTCCGTACTCCATGTATATCTTACCTCACAATTATCTTATTTCCCTGTACATGTGTTCGTAAATTTATATGGCGAGATTTTAATTTGGCCAACGTTATGGTTGTCTTTTTCGTATTGTTTTACAAATATGTCCCCTCTTTTTTTGTTTGTTTTATTTTTTATGTGTTGTCATTGTGTCATTACTTTTACAAATTGTGACTTTCATGGAGAGTTGTCTCATTGGCACTCATACCACATATCCTTATATATATATATGTTGTTGTTACCTGATTTCTGTAACGATATGTACTACTTTATTGTTTACGAACATCAAAAGAAAAGACAATCCATCGTCTTAGATTTATCTACAACGTTCTTCAATTTAAATCTCATATAATGCCTGAGTTTTTATATATTCTCCAACAGGCTACTCATAAGCCATTTATTGATAATCATTCCCCTTTCTATATCACTGTCAAAGTGTTTGATTTAGAAACACATCAATGGTAGAGAAATCCAAATAGTGGAAGATATTAGCAAGCAAAATCAAGGGAATTGTGCAAATGATGATACAAGCATAAAAATTAGCATGAAGCATCATTATTATATACGTTTTAAGAAAATTGCATTTTTTCAATATGGCCACCACCTTTCTAAAATGGCTATTTTTCCAAATTGAAATACTTATTTTTTCTGGAAAACGTTTTCTTTTACCTTCTTTGAGTCAGGTTTTGTGGATACCTTCTTTACATGTGACGTGTATACTAAAAATGTATATTTGACATGTTCTGGAGCTGCGGATGCGTGAAAATGTTACAAAATTCACACTTAAACATTTGAATTATTTATTACATGCTTAGCGCTTTTGGATTTTTAATTATGTTAGGAATTTGTTTAATGACATTTTTAAAGGTCATGATACACATGTGTTTAACAATTTCGCGCATGCGCGAACTATTTTTAGATAAAGAACGAATTACACGCACTACAAGGGCACAATGATTGATATCGTAGTTCATCTAACAGATGAGGATTTGAATTTCTTAAACATATCTTGGTCGTATTTCATTCCTCTAAGCACCTATATGCTCTTCTGTTCGAGTATACAGTGCTACTTCTTGGATGCCACTGTTTGAAAATATGTCTTTTTAGTTATAATGATCAAGCATTCGACGGATAAGCTGAAAAAGGTGGTTAACCTTCCAAATATCGGGCAAACATCAATGCAGCTGCAGATAATAAACCCTTTGGTATTTGCTACGCAATTTCAGTTGGAATGGCCAGATTTGTACGGAGAACATAAGTTAATCGTCATGTTTGGTGGATTGTACATTAAAAGGGCTCGTTTTAAAATTCTATGTGATAAATTGTGTGATAGTTGAATGACATGTACCCTAACTGAAGCCGGTATTGCAACACCTAGAATGGCAGATGCTTTTCGTGTATGTTCAAATGTAATTATAGACACTAGCATCAGATAACTGAATTTGATAAAATTGAGAAAGGAAATGGTGAATATGTCAAAGCGACAACCACCCGACCATAGAGCAAACAACAGCCGAAGGCAACCAATGGGTCTTCAATGTAGCGAGAATTCCCGCACCCGTAGGTGTCCTTCAGCTGGCCCTAAAATATGCATAATAGTACAGTGATAATGGACGTCATACTAAACTCCGAATTATACACAAGAAACTAAAATTTAAAATCATACAAGACTAACAAAGGCCAGAGGCTTTGGTTTGCTTGAATTGGTTATGCCAACCGTTATGGAAGCGTAAACACAGAAAATATAGTTCATGGCTCTGTGACGTTTAAGTATGTAATCGGGTGTAAGGAAAAAGAGTCAAACCGACCACAGTTTAATTTCTGACGTTCAATAACTAGTATGGATTAAGAAGTTTATGTGCCTTCGGTAGTACGCTCATTTCACGAGTCAGATATCGTACTTCCAAAACAATCCATATCAAGCATGATACTAATCTTGGTTTTGATCGTGTTAATTATGCTCGATAGTACCGATCCATCTCCAAGATATGGCTTCCCATCACGGACATTATCAACAGGTGGCAATGAAATTTGACAATGGTAATTTTTACTTTACGTTATACCAGCAAGTTGATTTGTTATATTAAAATTGACCAGGCACAAATACAGAATAATGAGTTGTGAACGGCGATGTTGGTACCATACGTTCAATCGAAGATACCTTAAAGACTATGGACGGTAGCTGGACCATTGTTTATTCAGAAGTAGGTAAGATATGTATAAGACTCTAAGATTTTGGGTCCAAATGGTACGATCTTTTGAAGCAAATGCGAAACGAAGTAGAATCTGCTTTTTTATCCAGATGAAAAAGAGCGTTTCCATATAAAAGCCGTAAAATGCAACTGGAAACTTCTTTGTCAAAAATCCAAGTTAGAAAAGCTGAACACTGATTGCGATATCTTTTATAGACTTTTCATTTCATCTTTAGCCATGAAAACCAAAGTGCTCCTCCGTCTTTGTGTCAGGATATGGTATTAAATCGCAGCAAATAGATATACTTGAAACATTCTGCGAATTGCCATCAGCTGGTCCAAATTCTGACGCATTTATCGTTGGTAGGGCAGCAATGGAAGATTTATTGCCACCACTTAGGGCAAACATATTTGATGATTATATGCCAATGATATCATACTGCCTTACATAAAATCTTCCTTCGATAGGTATCTAAGATTAGACATCGATTTAATGTTTACTAAATTTATTATCCAAAGACTGGGACGAAAACAAAAGGCGACGTACTAGTACTAGACGTACAGTTGTTGGTTCTGGTAGAACGCCAAGGGTTTGGGGTAGTTTTCTCTGTGAGGATGACAACAAAAAGAATTGTTCCAAGTTTCTTAATTTGGCCAACAGAATTGGTTCCTTTGAGACTAATGCAAATGCTTTTGTTACTCAAGGTGACATATTCTTTGCAATTTCAATACGGATTCTTCACAGCTTATAACCATGAACAAGCAGATACACGAATGATTTTCCATGATAAGCATGCTGCTGCAAATGGTTGTAAAAAGTAATTTTCATTAGAACTGCCATAAATATAGTAATATTAGGAATTGCAGCACTCGCAAGACTAGGTGTGGACACATTGTGGATAGGTTTTTGAAGTCATCAAGACTTTTGATGGCTTCCTGTACATTTCATATCAAATGCGTTTTGTCCTCGCGTATATGTAGGAGCTTTTCCTTTCTTTCATGCATTTAGTGGGTATGACACTGTGTCGGCATTTACTAGGAAAGTGAAGAGGTCAGCTTGACAGATATTGGAAGTATTCTCAGATGTAATGGACTGTTTTGCCTGATATTGTATGGCGACACAGACATTACCATCATAGAAGGATTTGTTTGCATCATGTACGGAAACATCACCGTTTGCTGTTAAGTCGGGACGATTAAAGTCGTTTGCAGGGAGGCAGAGGCCTTATGATGCTACTCCGCCTACCAGGAAATCATTATAATTACCTGTGGTAGGCGGAATAGCATTATAAGGCCGTTGCAAACGATTTTAATCTTCTGAAGCACATCAAAATAGAAACATAGCAAGGTGGACACGGTTGAGAATGTCCGGATTTATGCATTGGATAGGTTCATGTACCAAGTCATTTATACAGGAGTTGGGTAAAAGAAAAAAAAACAATTACAATTGCACACCAAAGTGGACTAATTCTCGTGTCATGATTTTTTTAAATGTGGATGCAAGAATAAGCTGTGTTTGTAACTGTAAATGCTACTGTTATGGCATTCCTTGTACATGTTTGTGTATGGGTAACTGTCAGATAATTATAAGACAAGAAACCTGTCTTTCTAAACAAACTTAAAATGCATTGAATTTAACAAAGTCTGTGATATCTCTTGTTAAGTTGATGAAATTGACATTTTCCACGTTTTGCCGCCATTTTTGGGACCGGAAATCACTTTTTTTGTTCATGCAGGTATTGTTTTTTCATACTTTAGGAACTGTTATTTTAGTTTAATCAAAACTTACTTTGGATAATACCTCTTACACAGCTTTCAAAAGACTTACGAAATGTAACCAATTGGATATGACGCCATTTGCAAAATGAGCGGTGACCATCTTAGAAAAATGATTTTTTTATGGCCAGCACCTGAATTTTTTTAATTATCATTTAGTCTACCCATATACCAAATTCCATGCTTGTATCACGATTTGCACAATTATGTCAAGAATATCTCCCACTTAAAGTAAGGTTACATTAATTTGCTGTAGAAATGTTTCATATTGTTTCTGTTTTGTAAGGCTCTGGTTCTTTTCTGATGACGTTATTCAATATCTTTACATATTATCTATTTTTATGCATCAATCATAACACTTTCATTTTTACAATCCATTGGTAGAACACAATTCAAAATAGGCCAATATTCAAGATTAATATCCCTCATACGAAAAAATAGATTAACTTTTGAAATAACGATTTCAATCTTTTTTTGTT
>CM034361.1:23254460-23279147 GCA_019925275.1 Mytilus edulis | reverse complement strand
TTACATTTTAAAAGATAAAATTTCTGATTTAAATATCAACGTTGGTATTTTATTAACCATTATACAGTTTAAAAAATTCAAATTATAACTACTTTTAATATACAGTTAAATGGTCACTCATGCAGTTCTTGTATAGTGTGTAATATATAAAGATTAATAATTAAATGAAACAATTCAATTATGCAAAGGAACATTTAATAACCTTGTATTAATGATTTGCCACACGTTTTCTATAAGTTGTCATGTTAAGTCTAAAATTGTTATAAAATGTAAATATGATTAAATGACTAGTGCGCACAGGCAATGACGATAATGTGCAAGGCAACCAACATTATAATAATCATTTGTTCATATCATCATTTGTTTAAGACAGAAAGAAAACAACACAAACCTGGTGGTATAGCATGCACTCATTAAAAAACGAGATCTGGTATAGCAATATCGTTATCGTCGCATGCTTTACAGGCATTACGTGCCATGCGAAACCACATACAATCAAAATAATCGGGAATGGACGAAATCGATAAAAGTATAGAAAATTTAAACTATCATGGTTATCTTAAGATTTAACAGAGTGGCACCACACCACTAGGGAGTCGAGACCTAATTTGTATGTATGATCTGTAAACATATCTCGCGCGATTTCATTCGTTCTTTTCACAATTTGGGAGCTGGTTTATTTGTAAGGCGCCAAACCTTGCTTATGATATTTATATAGTGTGAAAAAGCACGAGCGTGACGTATCAATTAAGATATCTAAATGCCTTATGGTAAAAGATATAAATACCAGCGAAAAAAATTAATACAAATTTAAACAGGAAGAAGCATATAAGTAGCAACTGTTCATGATGTTTAGACACTTTAACTTACACCAGCATGAGCATTAATCTTGATATTTTAATTGCTCAGCATAAAACTGCCATAACGAGTCAATTCATTACTCGGTATATGTTAAAATATTGTTTTTAAAATATCAGATTTCTGACAAGCATGTATAATTTTGCATGACTTATCATGAATAACGAATTTTTGGAAACAAATATCAATGTTTTTCAATTTAACTGATTGCGTTACAACATTTAAAGTGTTTAAACGGTAGCATTGCATTTTTTTTTTTTTTATTAAAATCGCAATCAGTATATAAGGATAGCAACGTTTCAGTATAAGAAAATCTTGACAAACAGCTTAAACTATTCAACGTTTAAAATTGGGAACATGACGACATACAATATAAACAATTCAGTCGTCTAAAAATAATGTTTTATGAAAAACAGATTGTCAACATCAGCATTCTATTTCCACATAAAACAAATAGAATTGATTTTTGAATTTTGTGGTTTTTTTTGTCACTTTTAAGTACCTGCCTTTGGGCTACTTAGTGATGGCCATTTTTTATTGGTGGAGGAATCTGGAGTTCCCGGATAAAACCACCGACTTTCGATAGGAAAACTTACTATCAAAGTAAAAAAAAGATTGGATTCGAGTGCACGCACACGAGCGGGGTTTGAACATACAACCTCAGTTTTTACTGTAATTTTCAATTTGCCTTATAACATGCATACTTGAAAAAATGAAGTGTCAATCTTTAAATCAATATCATTCATGCTTTCACACACATTATCCTTTAAAAGGTCCTGTACAAATTCTGGAATATTTTCGATTTAAGACAGTATTGGTGTATAGACTGGCGGATGTTTTGTAGCAGTACTAGTTCATTTTATGGGTTCGATATTTCATCTTTATGGGTTTATATGTGTACCTATGGGTTACAATTGCATTTGTTTTGGTTATTATTGAATTTGTATGGGTTCTCGAATTTACCTTTATTGGTTCACCATTGTACCTATATGGGTTCACTATTGCACTTGTGTGGGTTCACAATTATTAGGTCTTTTCATTTTTCTTTGGAAAGACCTATTGTATTTGTTCTGATTATCTATTTTTTTTCCCGCCTACTTTTGTTCTTGCGATTAATATTTGTTTCGCGAAATGTCGCTTAGATATTTGGTATATGATATTGAGCAGTCAATGCGCCTTTGAAATTTACCCTGTGTTACCAAATTCTTTTCTTTGTAGGAGTTATCTCCCCGAACACTGTTTTTCTTGTGACTGCATCTCCACTGAAACCGTAAAAGAAAGCGACAAATTAATTTTATAAATTGCTCGTTATATCCTTGGCATGCTTTGTCCTATGTTGACCGAAGCGATGTGAGCACTCCATATGAGAGTTATTTCCCCTTATGTATTTGATATAAGTGATATGCATTTCTATCTTGTAAACCATAAGTGAAAGAGACCTAGGATCTTTTGATTTTGATGTCCTTGGTAAATTTTTACTAAATTGTTAGTTGCAACATGTCGGAACACGTAAATGTCAATTGTAAGGGTACGTTGACCGTAAAATGGAGTTTTCTCCACCTCTTGTATTTAAAGATACGCGGATTGTGATATAACTCATTAACCAAATATATAATTAAGACCTATGGCCTTTTGATTTGAGGTCCTTGTTAATGACCTTGAAAATTATCTCAAGATCATAGCTTAATTTGATGTTCTAGATTTTGACCTTTGCTTTTACATCATATGTTTACATGGTAGAGCCATGAGACTTTTTGCAATAGGTTTCAAAACATTGATTCTATGGTGTAAAAATTAATTGAAAAGTATTTGCATTTGTTAGCTATATGATTTCAATAATCATTATTTTCAAACTTTAAGAAAATTAAAAATTATTTATTAAATGTACATATTAATTAAATATCATTATCATTTTCGTTAATGATTATAGATGTTAAAAGAAGTATAACATTGTATAATGCTATTTATCCAAATCTAGACGATACATTTAAAACGTAATTAAGGATCGACTGTCTTTTATATAATTTGAATTTAAGATAAATAGACTTGTAAATGTATCCATGACACAGCATTTTTTTTATAATATTCAAATTACCAGCCTTAAATATTCACATACAATACAAGTCATCAGTCATTAAATACATTCACTACAATAAAAAAAAAACTATTTTTATTTATACAAATATAGTGGATATGATTCAAGACCTTAATCAGTTACGAAAAAGTGAAAATTAAATATTAAAAGATTGTATGGCAGTTTTTAATATTTTTACAGTTTTAACTATCTAAAGAGGAAGTATAGAGATTGTGAACCGTGTAGAGGTGAAGAGTTATTATGTATAAAAAGAATATCAGTGACGAACAATGTACACAATACTACCTTGCATAGATACACCCTATTAAACCTGCTTTGCGTTTTGTTATTAGAAAGCATTATATGACCTATAATTTGTTAGACGCTTGTTCTGTTGGTAGAGAAACACACATTTAATGGTTGTCGGTGTTGAAACAGGTGGGAGTAGTACTATAGATACAAATGATTCATACACCGAGTGCTCATTTACATCGTCAAATTATGTAAATGTAACTAATTCAAATAATTATGAAAACATAACTGATATGCCATTTG
Source organism: Mytilus edulis (assembly GCA_019925275.1). Lineage (NCBI taxonomy): Eukaryota > Metazoa > Mollusca > Bivalvia > Mytilida > Mytilidae > Mytilus > Mytilus edulis. The sequence goes on along the minus strand of CM034361.1, from coordinate 23,275,660 downwards.
ATACAAAAACAGTACATTTAGAGGAAATTACACAATGGATTTGGAGATTTATATCACCAATAATATTTATTGTTGGAGTTTTTGGAAACATTGGAATTATTATTGTTTTATGTCGGATGAAACAATGGAAAAATATAACCTACAATTTCCTTTTTATTCTTTCTTTATCGGACACTACCGTACTTATAACTGGATTAGTGAGACGATGGATTCTAGCAACGTTCGATTTCGACATTCGGACTATTTCTGACGTCGGTTGTAAACTTGATGTCTTTATGATATATTTTTCTATGCATATTTCTTCTTGGATACTAGTGTCAATAACGGTTGAGAGGTTTGTAAAAACTCGGTTTCCGTTACAATATCGAACTGCAAAATTTGCATCACTGCTTAAAATAGTTCTCATAGTACCAATGCTGATGAGCTTCGCAATAGATGGTCATCTTTTTATAAATAACAGTTTGATGAAAGTACAGAATGAATATATATGCAATAACACATCACCTGCATCTTTTAATTTTGAAGAAAATTATTATGTTGTCATAGATCTAGTGTGGCTGTCTTTACTTCCGTTTATGTTGATGTTTATCATGAATATCTTTATTGGACAAACATTACGGAGCTCTGGACGATTACGTGGATTATTTATGAGGAGTAAAGAATATAGAAAGCGCAACATAAGGAGTAGTAAGCGCCTTACTCAGATGTTGTTCTTCATAAGTATATATTTTCTAATAACAACACTTCCAATATCAATTTTTAATGCAGTTGATTCGTTCACCACATCAACAACTACATTAATATCAGCACAACGTGGGCTTACCAAAGCAATACTGTATTTGTTTCAATTTTCTAATTATGGAATTAACTTTTACATTTACGTCAACATCAACGAAACTTTTAAAAGAAACCTACCAAAGATTTGCAATCGAAATATGTAAGTGTAAATTATAGATAAAAAAACAAATTTCGTGTTATATGAATATAATTTAATTGAATCCAATATTGAAAGACTCCGCGAGAAATGAAATTTATTGATCACAATCAAATATTAATAATTACGCTATCTAAAGGATTATAAACGCCTTACCCATAGAATAGTTTTACTGCAGAATCTTGATTCTACAGTAAACAGTGTTAATTTTTAAATAAAAATAAATAGATCTTCGTAACAGATATTCAATGAATGAAAATTCTTAAAAAAAAATTAAGGTCATAGTTATCTTTTTGAGAGGTATTTTGTCTTATATTCATTCGTAAATAGGTTGTGTAGGGAATCATTTGTATTGAATTAAACAACTTTTCGTCAACATAATTTAATTTTGATGTGTTTGGTTTTTATAAAAGCAGAACCTGTTATTGTTTTCATAATATTTATTGAAAATTTTAGAATATGCATGTAGTGATATAATGTTTATATCAATTAACCTTCTCAGGGTTTAATTAATTTAGGAAAACTTTTCCTGTGTATGTTAATGTCAAATTGACCATTGTGTTGATAACGAACAAATATATGATTCTAAAATTGTGTGTGTGCTTACAAAAAAAAAATGTAGGAAATTTAGTAGACAAGAGCAAAATGTTTGTTAAGTCTAATATGAATATCTAATGAAATATTCATTTGTTCGACGATATCGATCCTCTGAGTAATGCTTAGTTTAAGAGAGTCAATCTATTTAGATACGACAGGTCACGTGTGTGCATTTGCATGCGTATATGAAAAGTATGTTTATTTTGTAATAAAATTGAGAATGGAAATGGGGAATGTGCCAAAGAGACAACAACCCGACCATAGAAAAAAACAACAGCAGAAGGTCACCAACAGGTCTTCGATGTAGCGAGAAATTCCCGCACCCGGAGGCGTCCTTCAACTGGCCCCTAAACAAATATATACTAGTTCGGTGATATTGAACGCCATTCTTATTTAAAATTCTTAAAAGTGTGAAAGTGAAGAAAAGGGGAATAGCAATAACAAAAAGATAACTTGGAAGTTCAAAATTCACGTCCTGAACTCATAAAAGAAACCCCAAAAAAATCAGTTTCATTCAATTTTATGCAAATTATCTAACCCTTAATGTAACTAACATTTTGATGTGAACATTAGGTAGGATTCTAATATTCAAGTCCGTATAAAGAAATTAAAGACATAAAAGGAACTTTAAAAAAGTCTGAACACAATGTGCTTTAACGAGCAATAAAAACGTTTTTTTTTTAATTTTAACTATCTTTATTAAGCATGTATAAACGGTCATTTGTGAGATAACATCATATTTGAAAAGAAAGATTTGATAACTTTTTGGAATTTTGGATCTTCAATGCTTTTCAACTTTGTACTTGTTTGACTTTATAAATATTTCGATATGAGCGTCACTGATGAGTCTTATGTTGACGAAACCCGCGTCTGGCGTACTAAACTATTGATCATCTCTTACAAGGAAACTAATAAACAATATCATGATCCTTGGCTCCCAAAAGAGTTGCTTTGTTTTCTTCTTCATCAAAATGATTCTAAAACTTAAGCAGGCAATACTCACTATAATCTGTTTTCCAATCGAATTCTACATGTAGGTCATTTTTCTAAAAATGTTAAATTTCTTAATTACAAAATGGAATAAACTTTTCTAGTTGTAGCAAACAATCTATACTTTTTGAGCACGATTTACAAATATGAAATCTTTATAATAACAGAAAAGAATACATTGAAAATTCCTTCGATAGGACTTTTCTGTTACTCTGATCAAAAGCTTAATGCTATTTAGAAAACATGTTTTTCAAATAATATAAAAATAATAATCAACAATGTAAGGCTAAGATAGCATTCGAAATGGTAATTTTTGTCGTCTCTTTCTAATGATTTCAACATCAATTAATTCCATCGCATATTGTTTTACTTTTGTCATTGTGTTTTGGAACAGGACCATGCGACAACTATATAACACTAAATTTAGTTTATTATATCCTGTCACCCGTATTGTTTAAACGGCTACCGGGAACATTGTTACATTAAGTATGTGCTAAATTGCAAAAATAAAGGCGTTAAAGCCTTTAAAACATTTTAAATAACCAAAAATTTCAGTACAGATGTGTAAAAAACATATTTAAATATATACTTTTTGCAGACGCTTCGATGAAAAACTGTTATCATGTAACTGCTACCAAAGTAAGAGGATAGTCACAACAGGATATGCAAAGTGCTTCATACAAATTTCTGCTGTTGTTAAATAACTACCCCCGGCTATGCCGTGATAAAGTTTAATTATGTTGTCTGTATTTTCAACAGGTTTCTTTTAATGAAATAAACTATCATAGATACGGACGAATTACTTATTTGAACAAGCTGTCTATTTTCTGACAGCACTTATAATAAAGTCAAAAGAGAATAGTTATTATGTCATTTATTTATGTTGGTGTCATTCAAATGCAGCACAAATTAATCAACAATGTAAGTCTAAGATAGCATTCGAAATGGTCAGTTTTTTTTTTGTCTCTTTCTAATGATTACAACAACGAGTAATTCCATCGGAAATTGTTTAATCTTTGTCATTGTATTTTGGGAACAGGACCATGCGATAACTATATAACGCCATGTTTAGTTTATTATACCCTGTCATCCGTATTATCTAAATGGCTACCGGGAACATTGATACATTAAGTCTGTGCTGATTTTAAACAATAAAGGCGTTGATTAAGAAATAGTTCATGGCAGCCGTAGATTTGTTTTTATTTAACCATGGGTTGGGAATTTATATTCGATTATTTTACCCTGAGCGTTAGCGAGGGGTAAAAAAAGAATATAAATGCCCAACCCTTGGTTAAATGAAAACAAATCTATGGTTGATATGAATTATTTCGATTCTAATAGGAAAAATTTGGTAATTTTGTTAACCGTAGGACCCTATACATACGATACTGTTTTGACTGTTCCGTTCTACCCAATTTTGATAATGTTTTTGAAATGATATAAATCAATCATTATTTTTTTTCAATTGCATTTTTCACTTATATATTTTCTTCAAATGTAATTTTTTCGTTCTGATGCGTACAAAAAGCTTTAAAACGACCGGTATTTACATTTGATTTTTTGTTTACGGAAAGATACTTGTGACGTCACCTTGATTCGTTGCTATGCCGAGACAATAACATTATTTCGCGGAATTTCGGTTTAATGAAATTTTACCATGAAATATTAATTGAAATGGACTGATTTGTTTATTTTACTGTAGAATATAGATAAATATATTATATTTGAATCTTGGCCTACGTAAACAAGGGATTTTGATGCCAAAAATTAAGAATATCTGGAAGTATACATGAGTTGGTCGTAACGCGGAACAGCACTTTTGGTGTATTACTGCGTTTGCGTTAAATGTAGATATATTGCGATTATACTGGTTGACGATAATAGGTCGTCATATAAGAAAACCATTTAAACAGCTTAAAAAACCAAAAAATCCAGTATGTGTAAAAATATATGTAAATATATACTTTGTGAAGACGCTTCGATGAAATACTGTTATCATGTAACTGCTAACAAAGAAACAAAATAGTCACAATAAGATATGCAAATTGCTTCATTCAAATTTATGTTCTTGTTAAATAACTCCCCCCGTCTATGCCATGATAATGTTTTCTTATGTGGTCCATATTTCCAACCCGTTTTTATTAAGGAAATAAACTATCATAGATATGGACGAGTTACTTATTTGAACAAGCTGTATATTTTCTGACAGCACTTAAAATAAAGTCAGAAGAGAATAGTTCAAATGTCATTTATTTATGTTGATGTCGTTCAAACCCAGTAAAAATTAATAAAGAACATGACAGGGACTGATTAAATAACAAACATTTATTTTATATCTCACTGTGCTCGTTATTAGAGGACTAGTATTCAAATAAAACTGCACTTTCATTTAAATAATTTATCTATCAATTTAATCTTTTAATAACATAAATGAAGAGCTGTGATTTAAATTCATTTCGAGTCGCATTACGAAATCAAACACCGCATATAAGGAGGGATTAATTTATATTGCCCATAACAGTTCATGTATGCATGAAGTCAAAGATCTTGCATTAATTTTGAATTATAATATAATTGATTGAGAATATCAAAATAGAAAATCAATAAACCGACAAATTATTACCTTTCTATGTAAAACATTGTAGGGGAGTTTAGAAGCTTCAACAATTTATTTTCTGACTATTGTTCCTACTGCATCTTCATAACTGATAACGGATGGTTTGTGTCAACATATCTTCATTTCAAATATATTATTTTCATCAGGAAATGAATTGTTCCGGGTTTCTTTGGTTTTTATGTTATGCAGTAAATGCACGAAACCTGAGTAACACCTCTGCTACTAATACTGATAAATTTACATTTTGTAGATTCTGTAAACTTTTAAAGAGTTTTTTTAGAACCCTAAAGATACATCATGATCATATTCGTTCTTAACTCTTGACACCGAAATCTACTTAACTGCATGCAACATTCCAGTTCACCCAATTAAATTCATGCATAAATTGCTGTCCGGGATTGTTCCCATGAATAGAGAAATTCCCGAAACAAGCAATTATGACAAAAGGAGATAATTTGTGTTTATAGAAATAGTTCATTGACCTAATAATTTCTATTGACAAAGCATAACAATGATGTTTAATTCCCTACATTAGTAAATAAAAAAAAAATATGACTGATTTTTCAATAGTTCATAAAGTATTTAAATATCGGCAATGCTCAAATTTATTAAAGGTTAACTATTATTAAAACATTTAGTTTATTATAGTTTCAGCATGCGAAGACGGACCTCGACACATAATTCTATTTCTACCAGAACAACATTAACTGATGTTCCAAATCCGGCACTAAATGGCAACATTCATACTCCCAAAGATTCGATTGGATGCCAGGAGTCAGACAAACATGTTAGAAAACAGCAACACTCCCCCCAAATGTTCAATTTATCATTATTACTCGTTCCTTCACTACGAGATAATATCAGTGATCTATCAGAACATAAAACGCATCACAATATTACTGATAAAGGAGAAACCTCTAAACAGGATACAGTTATAGAAAGTACATATCTCTAACAATCATACTTAGAGTATTAAAAATGTTTAACATTTGAATTTATATAGACGGACAGTAATTGCAATTTCGACTCATTACAATTACGAAATGTGGTCCTATATGATACATGTAATACATAGATCTGAATTTTAGAGTTATAGTTAGATTAGAGAGAGAGCTAGGTTCCTTGTTTTAGTTTTACAAACAGGATAGAATTTAAAAAGTTGTCTCATTCCTCTAAAGTCGGACTATTGAAAGATTTTATCTAATGATAAAAAAAAAAAGGGCGTGCGGTTCTCAGATTGTTTATGACGTCTTTAAAAGGAATCCTTTTGCTGTTACTTCATGTACGCTGTCCTTGATTACGGGGATGTTTTTCCGTATACAAACATGTTAAAAACAACCATATAATAATATATGTGCAGTGTTTGTAATTGATTTAAATATGTCATATATGTTTTTGGTTAACTGATTTTTTTATTACTGAGGTCGTCAGTTTTCTCTTTCGAATTGTTTCTTAACGGGACCTTCAATATAGCCGACTATACGGTATTGGTTTTCTCGTTGATAAATGCCGTCCGTTTGCCAATAATTCCTTATATTGATATAAGAAGATATGATACGACAACTCTCTTGTCCAAGTAACAATTTCTAATAGTACACCAATATATGTCTAGGTACATCCTTTAACAGGGAGACTTGGAGCACACCGAACAACAAGTTATGAAGGACCCTAAAAATCGACATGTGCGAAACCATTAAAACAGGAAAAACAACGGTTTAATCGATTTAAAAAACGAAAAAAAGAGAAACACATATGAACCAAATAAAAAAAAGACAGCTGCTTAACATCATATTCCCTCACATATATTTGCCCATTATGTGAACTACTGTGGTTAGCTGTCGCATTGTCAATCATACCACATGTCATTATTTTAATTTGTATATTTTTTCATTCAGCCAAATGTAGTTCGCACCTGTACATTGCTTGTGAAGCTATCTGGATACACAATCAAAAACGTAGCATGTTATGGTTAAATTTTGAACGAAGGACGTTACTTGCAAGTGGCAGTGATATAGTTTCTATCAAAGCAAACTTTATTAGCTTTACCCTAATAAAATTGGTTTTAATAATAGTTGCAAGTGGCAGTGGTGATATAGTTTCTATCAAAGCAAACTTGATTAGCTTCACCCTAACAAAATTGGTTTTAATAATAGTTGCAAGTGGCAGTGATATAGTTTCTATCAAAGCAAACTTGATTAGCTTTACCCTAACAAAATTGGATTTAATAAAAATGTACTATTATTACATTTTTGGATAAATAATTAAAATTATCAAAATCTGTAGCATTGCAGTTTATCTAGCTACCTCATGCATTCGAAAAATGGTTGTCTGTTAAGAAATATTTGTTAACCATACGATTTTTAAAACCCCAAAGCACATTCATGCATGGAGATTTCAAGTTTTATATTTGTTTAAATATTGATCAGCGTTTTTAAATATCTGCCTGATGTTACTTGCAGTTTACATGGAAACCGTGTTTCTATGCTTTTCGTTAAAAATATGAATAAAAAAAATAACATAACAATTTCACAGCTCTAGACCCAATAAGCTCGGAGGTACATTTGGATCTAAATTATATATAATATACATTTATTTGATATCCAGTACTTGATATTATTAGAATTTTAGATTTGATTAAACAGATTGTGTACAATAAAAAATATCGAAAAACAATGGAGAGTGAATACAACTGCATGGCATATGCAGATTATTTATATACACGGTCTTGAATGTGTTTCTAACTTGTAGATATTGTACCCAATTATTTCTTGGAAAATTGGGATTGTTTGAAATAACCATTAATGATCACGCATGGTTATCTTTTATGGTACTACAAGTAATCAGTTTTGCAACTGGCCCAATGCAGACACTGAGAGGGCTGGTGCAATCCATTGGTGGTGAAGCAGAAGGTATTTGGTTAGTAATTCACCGTTTAATGAATAAATAGCACACAGGACTTTCCTGTTGCTATATTTATAATGACATGCTATAAAAATAAACACAGTACGTAATTTTATATCACTGATCACTTTTTTCTTTCATAAAGATAAAAAATAATGTTTTAAATTATTAAAATACATGTTTATTACAAAGGGAGCTTACATTAGAGTAATTTGATGTGTATTCCTACTGGTTAACATGTTCCATTGTACTCAATCTGTAACTTTTTGACGTGATAAATAATTAAGTCAAACTTTTAGATACACATGCATTGTACAATCTAGTGTTTCAGTTTTAAACTTGAAAAATTTCATATAATTTTAGTGTAAATTTTTAACTTACAATAATAGATTTAAAAAAAACGGCTACCGCAGTCGCAGTGGCTTCCTTATGATTCAACTAAAATATTGTCTTGAAAAAATGAGGACGAATATTGTTGTGTTTCGCTAGTTTTGCATGATTGTTTGTCTTACGTTGTTGGTATTTTGTGTGTTCCATTTGACTGTCAAATATTTTTTGAGTATTTTACTTTTTTTCCTTATTTGTCACATGATGTTTACATGACTTTAAGATATTCTTTTCTATATATTAATACAAACTATATTGATGAAGGGCAGTTTTCAACAGTCAAAGTATTATTACCATTTAAATTCAAAGCATGAAATGAAAAAGGATAAAACCAACATAATTCGATACTAATAATATGCAGGAACCATAATTTTTTGACTGAGTATTGACATTTACATGTAGGGAAAACCCTGAAAACAAAGGTTTACGTAGTGCAAAAACTTAAAATGCAATTCATTTAAAATACTATTAAAATATTTGTAAATAAATGAGAAGAGTTGTATTATCATATTTAAATGTGAAGTCATTGTACACGTTTAACTACCTATGAAACATCGTCAGAAATATGTGTAAGATATTTGTTGCACTGAATTGTAAAACAAACAACATGTTAACGACCAATTTTAATTATTGTCGTTTGTAAATTTCTCAATGTCGTTCCATTGTACTACTTTGCTGCTTTATATTGAGGAAATGAACTAGTATCTTACATGTAGATACGGAATAGTGAATGCTTTGAATGAGTTGATCATAATCTGACATCACTTACATAATTATGATAAGCCAGAAGATAAACGTTATTATGTCATGTATTTATGTTGATGTCGTTCAAATTAAGTACAATATGATATAGAACATGAAAGAGACAGATTACAATATAGACGTTTATTTGATATCTTAATCGTTATTAGAGGACTCGTTTTCAAATAAAATTCGTTTAAATAATTTATCTTTCGATTTAAATACGAAAATAAACACGATATATTAGAAGTACTTTGTTTTTTATTGCCCATAACTGTTTATATGCATGCAGTCAATGATCGGGCATATAAACAAGTATCATATTTTAAGAATAATGAAATGGAATATACATAGACTCATTTTTTGTTAAGATTCAAGTATGTTCGTTATCTGTCCGTTTGTTGTCCTCATTACGGACAAAAACTCAAAAATGATTTAACCAATTGATAAGTTAGTTTTTATATCCACTTTCCCCAGTGATTATCATTTTCCAATTGTTTATAACTAATGGACTTTATCAAATTAAAATAAGATATAGTCCATTTTATTTTCTATAAAGTCCACATGTTTGGTCTGGGCAGACCTGTTAACAGAACTGGTCTTGTCAGACCTGTCTAGGGACTGGTCAACAGTAGACTTGTTCACAGTCCTGGTCTTAAGCAGACATGCCAATAGGTGTGTGGCAGTCCAAAAACATTGAACCGATGAAGTTAACTTGCTTGTGTCCTATCTTCACCTAGTCAGTGTCTCAAAATGTACCCATACATTATTGTTTTTCTTCTTATACTTATTATTCTGTATTTTGTTTGTAAAAACCTCATATTTCCATTCTCATTTATTTTTACAGAGTTTGTCATTAGTGCCGTGTAGAGACAGTAGAGTGCCTCCCCGTGATTTAGGTTTATGCTCTTATAATATACTAGATTATGGAGTGTGTTTCCGAGCGAGAACTTCTCTAGTTCATTACTTTAGGAATATTTATCAAAAAGTAGTGTTTCAATATTCAGCCCTATTCTACTTTTTAGTCAGACGTCAGTCGCTACCCTGATATACCCTATCTTTTTCATGTAATTAATACGGATAGCGTTTGGCGTCATTATCCGAACAGATTCATCATTTTTACAAAATTTGATTCATTGTAGGCTGGTTTCTTTCTTATATAATTCACAAACAAAAAACAAATATGAAGCTAAGAAATGGAAGAAATATTAAATACTAATTTCGTTCAAAGGGTATCTACACGTCTTAATCTTCAAAATCGCTATCTAAAAATACTTCCATCGCTAACATTATCTTCGATCGATGAGTTTCTAGCCAAAAAAAATGACTTTAATACATGTGCCCGTCTTTCCACCACCAATACGGTAAGGTCTTTGTTTAATGGTCGCAAATGTTGTTTAAATTTTGAAACTGATATAACTTGAAAAACAAACAGTATTATTTATTTACTCATATTAGTAGGGTGCCCAGTATCTAAAAAGACGTCTAGTTAACGAGTTTAAGTTAACGGATAACACACGGCTGTATTTATATGCAAACTTTTGGAAAATCCTTATAGTTTCCAATCATGAATGTCGTCGTAAGCTCCCGTGGTCACGTTCTTCAAGATTTTGTGGTTTCTTAGGGTTCCCAAAGATACCTCATCATACAGGCAATCTTCAACACGAAAAATAAAGTTATTGCTTTCTGCGTTATTTGTTCAAATGATACTTATCATTTTGCTTAAATAAATAATTTATCATATAGTGAAGGCTGAAAAGATTTATATAATTTAAGTATAAGTTTTTCATGATTTTAGTAAGGCATTTTTTTAAGCTGAAATTTGTGAACCAAAGAAACTGTATTGCGTATTACTCCCACGGGATTTTTACTCTGATTACATTAATTAGACATGGTTCATATGTGTGCCAAAGATCTTTCGTGTGAGAAGAAAATAGCAATTTAAAACACATATTTAGTGATAATTATGCCTTGATTTAAACATCACTTTTCTCGTGCCGTTAATTGTTTTAAAGCTTACACTATCCGTTCATTAACTAGAACAATTGTCTTCATTTCTCTTTTTTGCTATCTGTAACATTGTACCAGCCGCACATGCTGTAACATGATGCAATACAACGTCATCCCTGTTTAGGATATGTAAGCACAATGCTTTTAAGTCTTGAAGGACAACATAGATTATGTCACCGATTTGTCAAACCTTTCTAATTGTGACGCTGATAAATCGATAGATGCAGCTCGATATTTTGTTGTTAGATGAAATGATCTCAAGTCAGAACTCAAAATAGATCATTGTGACTTAAACAAATTGAGCGTAAAATTAGCTACAATTTAAAATGTCTACCTTGTCAAACTTCCTCCTTGTGAATCTACTTTGAAACAATATGTTATAAGAGTTTCACTCCAGACATAAATTTGATGTCTCCCAATATAGCAAATCTACCCTAACAATCTCCGCATCAGCTCGGATTTGAAAGGAGTATGACATGTTCCTGTCCATCTCGAAGATCAGATGTCAAATGAATTTCTGCAAGATTTAGTTTGTACTTGTAAGGGTATATCTGTGTTTTCAAAGGGTTGCATTTGCTTCAAAACAAAATATATCTTGTACAGATTTAGACATATGTCAAAGTGTAAATGCTCGTCTGGTGGTAGTTAGAAACATTGATGACGACGAAGATGATGTTACATATAAGATTTCATTTTTCTGTTTGTACCTTATGAATCATTCTTAGCTATCGAATGGAAATAAAATAGTCCATAATATGTTCTAAACAATAAATAAAACATCTACTCAATTTTGTGATCGTGGGAAATATAGTAATAATTTATCTAGTGGGGTAAGATATGTAAAAAAAATACGGGCGACTTTATAACGTAGTAGGTAATACTAGTTTCGATAGAACATTTTTCGTGTTTTTGCTATGCTGTTCAGTGTTGTCAGCTTGTCTTCATTTTATAAGTTTTTAATTTCCTTTTGGTTTCTAACACCTGTTTTGATTGCAATTGTTTGTAAAATACATAGGTGCTGTACATAACCCTCTCCCTTATTATATTTTTGGAATACTTGTAAACATTATAGCCAATTGTTTGTCATTTAGTCATCTGTATATATAGGATGGGGTGTTTTACTCGTTTCGAATAGACGGTTTGTTTTCATAACGTTAACCCCCCGTTATCTCCGTTTGCAGTAACTTTTACATCTGTAAAGCAAAGCTTGACACAGAGCTTTATATTCAACCAAGCTCAACGTTAATGTTGTACAATTTCGTAACAAATCATTTATATATACTCTTTCACGCCAAATAATAGAAATTTGATATTTACCTAGAAACTGACGAACACCATACTATGAAAAGACGTGAAAAACCCATTTTTCTTTCGACAAATTATTTAAGTTGATCTAAAAAAAAACATCATTAGATCTTACTTGTTATGAATTGAATACAAAAATTTCAAACTTTTTCAAACAGTTCTCATGGTCGTAGAAAAAATCGCAATTAAAGAAAATTTGGGAGCAATCATACCAATATTTCTATTTCAAAAAACAATGAAAGACATTTTCTGTTAACAAAGCACTGTTCATTACCGGTTAATAAGTAACATAAAATTTTAGTGAATTGCAACACAATTTCATATAGCAGTCTTAAGAATAAAATCGTTCAAACTATAATGGCATATTGTTATTCCAAACTGTTTCAAAAAATTTATCGCCCTGAAGATCATAAAAACATTTGATTAAAATAAGGTATGTCAATAAAGGTTTTGATTTTGTAAATATTGCCGGTATTTTAAACGACCATTCTGTTAAAGAATAAATTCCTGGATATTTTGATAATACTGAGCTCCCTCTCATCTGTTATATTTACAAGAAATCTACCCGGACATTTGTGTTTAATTATAATAGCCAATTGTGTAAAGATGTTAACATCATTGAAAAATACACCTATTTCATGTAATTGCAGTAATTCCGAATACATTTATGGACCCATTTCCTATGTTATAACAGGAGATCTTAACATCGGTGCTTTTTGTCCGCAATTTGCTTTTTGTCCGCTTTTGCTTTTTGTCCGATAATTTTGCTTTTTGTCCGACACTTTTGCTTTTTGTCCGTTGCTTTTTGTCCGTTTCGCTTTTTGTCCGATAATTTTGCTTTTTGTCCGACACTTTGGCATTTTGTCCGTTGCTTTTTGTCCGTTTTGCCATTTGTCCGATAATTTTGCTTTTTGTCCGACACTTTAGCTCTTTGTCCGTTGCTTTATGTCCGTTTTGCCTTTTTAGCTCACCTGTACCAGAGGGTTAAGTGAGCTTTTCTCATCACTTGGCATCAGTCGTCGTCGTTAACTTTAAGAAAATCTGAAACTAATGGCAAAATTAAAGCAAATATGGCCAGAATCATCCTTAGGGTATTTAGTTTCAAAAAAGTATCTGAAGACCCTGCCCAATAATCAAGATGGCCGCCATGTCTAAAAATAGAACATTGTGGTAAAATGTAGATTTTGGCTTATATATCTCTGAAACTAAAGCACTTAGAGCTTGGGAAAAAATTGTTCATCCGATGTCAAGATCTAGCTGCCCGAAATTTTTCAGTTACATTAGACAACACGTTTTGGAGTTGTTGCCCCTGATATTTTAATTTTAAGGTAAGTTAGAATGTTTTAGTTTACATTTGATTGGAGTTTTATTTTGAAGTCGTTATAACGAGTAAGCTAACTTGTTTTAACGACTTAACTAACTTGTTTAAACCACTTGACTAAGGTCGTGTTCACATTGGCCTAAACTCGGTGTTGTGTAAGTATAACTCACACGTAAACTAAACAAAATTACGTTCCCATTGATAAAACTCAATGTTTACATGTAGTGTAAAACATGTTTTGTCTACATGCAGTCGATACTCGATGTAGGCCTTGTGTATATTAAGGGCACACAAAACTTGACATTTAAAACATTAGTCTTACCGTGTATATTTAAGGAAGAAACACTTTTTTAATAGAATTGATATTTATAACAATTATTAATAAAGTTCTTTACAGAAATATTTGTCTAAACCAGATATATATTTTTTTAAACTAAACGTATCTTTGTTAAGCCCTTATCAAGACTCAAAGCATCATCATTGTCGAACACATAATTCTTTTGAAAATTAAGGTCTTTCCGAATCGACTTGACTTGCACCGAAATGTTTGCCATTGGTCGGTCTTTACTCAAACAACGATTCACTCATAAATGCATTACTTTAAAAGTGTGAGGTAAATTTATTGTTTGTCTAGTACATGTATCTCGGATCCTTTAAATTACCCTTAAAACAAAAAAAAAACATTACCCCCTCTCTTTGCCTAATACTCATTGGAGAAAAAATACCATTTGAAACAAACAGAAAAGATAGGAATATAGTTATCCCTAATATATCATTCCTTTTTCTCCTTCAATCTCTGTACCGATGTAATGCATTGGCTTTATGAGAATAAAAATATATATTCTTCGCCTGTAAGCACGCTGCTGCAGCCTACGTTTTCTAATGCTTAATCGAGACATCTTTATTATTTTTAAACTACTGCAAATCATCAAAATGGCTTTCATAAAGAAGCAACCACTTAACTTAAAAAAAAGGGGGGGGGGGGTATTTTGTTAATTTATCTGAGTTAAAAAAAATTCTGGGGAAACGTTTTATTGCGGTTTTTTTTCGATGCTGGTAATCAAATTTTTTTTTCAATATTTAGCACTATAAAGTATGACAAACTCTTGATTTAGAATATTTTTGTATCATCTGTAGGACCTTTTTTTTCTATCCAATTGGGATTCGGAATATTTTTATCGATCCCCCTACCCCCCCCCCCCCCCCCCCACATCCCCCTCGCCGATTTGAAGTCGAATGGTCGTTCCCTTACTGCTAGAAAACTTTGAATTCGGTTCTACGTAATGAACATTTAAATGACATAGAGTTTACAAGTGTGAACAAATCTTATGTACAGGTAATTAAACAAGGTGTATAGATGTGAACAAATTTAATGTGAAACCAATGTCCAGTTCATTAAACTAATTGTAAACAAATTTACAGTACATGGCGTTTGGTGTGATCACGGCCTAAGTTGTTGACTTAAAAACTACTTATTGAAAATACACAACTTTAAGTGATGTTTGATAATGATTTAATGATTAAATTTGTTGCTATTAGATGATAATGCATGGCTTTCTGTTGAAAACATTTATAACGGCCGAATTTAAAGTTTTGACTTGGCAAATAGATAAAATTTCATGATAAAAACTGAAACGCATGCGGAAAAACGCACAAACGCATAAAGATGTTTATTCAAGACATTAACTTATACCCCCCCCCCCCCCAAAAAAAAGAGCAGAAATATATATGAACTACCACCAATGAAGGTTGTAAAATACTATAGGTGATACTTAATGCTTTACGTAATGTTCTGTGTATCTTTTGTTTTATCGTTAAGACTGAAAATTGCACAAAAATCATGGAATTATCCTCAAACGAAAACATCTCTTGAAAAGTAATTCATTTATGGCTTCACTGTAAATACTATTTATTTCTGAAATCTAAATTTTGTTATGAGTGTTCAAGATGTGAATATTGATAAAACAATTGAAAACAAATACTGGTCTGTATAAAATGTAGGCAAAGTAAACGAAAGAAAGCCACGGGAATGCGGTCTGTGTAACACTTATCGATTCAAAGTTTTAAAAATTTAGAAATTTTAGATTTCTGGAATTTTGATCAAAGTTCTAAAATATCAAATTTCCAAATTGTGTAAAAGTTTTGAAATTTTGAAATTTTAACCAAATAATTAAAACATCTCATTTCCATGGAGATTTTTGGGCCTGCCCCCTCAGTCATGGTCTATTGACTTAGAAACTTTTGCTTATTTTACATGTATTAGTTTGTGATTAGGTCAGTTTATGGGAAACCACAAGTGGTAGGTCAATGATATTTGGTATGCAGTTGTATAAGCATTGAAATATCTCATTTCCATGGAGAATATTTGACCTTGCCCCTCAGTCACAGTCTAATGACCTTGAAACTTATCTTAGTTATTATGTATTAGTTTGTAATAATATCAGTTTAAGATGAACTATTTATGTTAAGTGATCAATGATATTTGGTATGCAAATCTATCGGCATTTGCAAGTATTGTTTCCATGGAGATTAAATAGCTCCTCCCGCTCATCATGGTTCATTGACTTTGAAACTTTTACATAGTTTACAAGTTAATGTGTGTGTTTAGGTTTGGGAACGACTTATAATAAGTCAATAGTATTTGGTATGAGTTGAATTAGCATTGGCATATCTCATTTACATGGAAATTGTTTAGCCATGTAGCTCAGTCATGGTCCATTGACTTTGAATACTTGCATTACTTGTATAAGATGTTAAAGTATTTCTATTTTGATTTCATCATTTGCATAATCAAAATCACAAAAAAAGCGAGACATATCTCTGTGATAACAGTTTATTATTATTTTGATATTCAACTTCTTTTCAAAATGTGAAGAAAGTGTTTTTCTTTGTGGTGGTCATTAATTTTTTTGGCTTTAACTTATCCTCTAAACCACTTATCATATACATGTACTGTAGTTAATTTTAAAATGTAAAGTAAACACTTCTGGTAAAAAAAAAACAATATGGCGTAAATGTCAAGGGGGGTCCTCAATCCATATCTTCGATGTAGAGTTTTGGATAGATTGATTAAAACAAAATAAAATCACTTAAGCACTAAAACATTTAAAAAAATTACCACTATTTTGCCAAAAAAACATGTTAATTCCCAGTCACCACCACATGCACACCACACAGGGCACGGGAGACTTTATTTTCCACATTAACAACAACCGCGGCAACCTTGTTTACATCCACAATGTACAAGCTTCTGACAAAATGATGAGAGTTTTTTTAAAAGTGATCCTCTTTGTCCTTTGGTCATCCAGAAGCGCCATTAACATTATCATTCTTTATGTTAAAGTCACATCTTCAAATGCAATCAATGTCTCCCACGCAGTCTTTTTTCCTCTTTTCAAGCAAACTGAGAACCGTATCACAACCGGTAAGGTAAATACATGGATCACAATATGTGTGTGTGATCACTCATCGCTAGTGCATTTGAAAGGTCATTGATAGATATTTATCCAAAGCTTTTCCCCCTCCTAAACACAATCCATAGTTCGTCATGCACAATGATTGTAGTGTCAGCCTTTTAATGTGCATATGGTGCTTAACTTGAAACACATCACGTGGTGGTTAAGAGTAGAATAACCTGTACATGTGTTGCTACAACTACCATATGCATCCAATACTTTTTCCACTCCTGTAACAGTTTCAAGTATTTTTTAAGGTAAGGGCATAATAACCTATCAGCATACCCGTTATGAAACACCTTAAAACTGTTACAACAGTGGATATAGTCTCGGATGCGTACATAGATAATACTGGTAGCTTGAAGGCTTCTACCAGAAGCAAGAGCTACATTTAGGGAAAGGGAATACATAGACGAATCCAGGGTCAAAACAAATTTCTCGAGTTTTTTGAGAGATGACGGCATTAAGAAAGAACTTTTTATTTTTTATTCACAGAGGTTTGCTCAATAGATTTTATGAAAAGGTGAAAAGGTAGTTGTAGCAACAAATGCTCCGGATGTTCTGTGTTATGCACCAAATGATGGTGTTTCAAGTTAAACCTCATGTTAACATAAAGAGGCTTATACTAGAATCAATATACATTGTACATGTGTCTGATGCAGTGATACACAGACTTAACTGAGTCCTGACTTGAACATTCGACACTGATGTTGCTGTCATTGCTTTTTCGATGTTCCGTGACATAGGGCAGACGAACTTTGGTTTGCATTTGGAAGTGGGAAAAGATTTAGATATATATCTATCCATGACCTTTCAAATGCACCATTATACTTGAAATTGAACTTCGTTGTTGACATGGATGGCGTTTGAAGATGTGACTTTATGATTTAGAATGATGATTGATCAGACAACATCACCAGATATCGATTTCATAATGTCATTGACAAAACGATACGTGGTTTTGTAGTAAGATCGAACAAACTTATCAGATGGGGTTTACGAAGCAAGAACACATGTTTTTTAAGAGAAAAGATGTTATTTGAACGACTCGGTCTCGGGATTTTCAGCATGCAAAACATGCAATTTACCATGGCATGTGTGAATATTTAACAAGCTTGGAAGTTTTTCCTATGCTAACTAGTCCAGACGCTTATGATGCTATTTGAACGACTCGGTCTATTTTTTTAGCATGTAAAACGTCCACTATACCATGGTGGGCGTGGATGAGTAACAAACTTGGAATTGGTTCGTATGCTTACTAGTCAAGACGCTTATGAATGGCGAAGGGGGAACTATGATCCATTGTAACACTTTTGAAAGCTCTTTGTGAGGCCTCTTTGCCTTATCAGGAGCTAGTACATTATTGATGAAAGAAACAATATCACGGTCTTTGTAAATATGGAAAATCAGCTCTCCGATTGTAAATAAACATGTATTTGCGGCCATAAATCAGTGCTTTTAAAGATGCTTTAGTACTTAAGTGATTTTATTTTGTTTTAATCAATCTATCCAAAACTCTACATCGAAGATATGGACTGCATGAGGACTCATCTTTGAAATTTACGCCATATTGGTTTTATTTACCGGAAGTGTTAACATTGTATTTAAACATTAACTATAGAATAGATAAGTGGTTTAGATGATAACTAAAAAAGCAAAAAGTTTAATGACCAGCACAAAAAAAAAAAAACACATTTTCTTTAAATTTTGAAAAAAAGTTGAATATCAAAATAAAATAATGATATTTCTATGTCCGCCATTTGGAGTATTACCGGAAGTAAGGGTATTAAAGACATATTACTTATACATTGTATCTATTAGTAGCATCAAAAAAAGGTTCCTACAATTTAATGATTGTAGCAATACGTAAAAACATATTTCAATCACCCTCCTTGAAAAATAAGCTTATCAATATCCGCCTTGTTGGATTTTACCGGAAGTAGGATTTTAAAGACATCTAATATATATAATATATCCAAAAGTAGTACATAACAAAAGTTTGTACCAACATTTATAGCAGCAACATGATAAAAACACCTTTTCACACACTAGCCTCTGATATTGGGCTGGTTTAAGTATGATGTCCGCCATTTTAAATTTTACCGGAAGTGGGACATTTTTTCAAATGCCTCCCTATCTGAAATTAAAGAGTAATAGTTGAGGAAGGTCTTTGTAAAATTTCATGCTTGTAGCAGGATGTGCACAATTTTTCACAAAGCTGTCGTACTATATAATATAAAATATATGGAAGATTCTCATTACATGCATATACAAATAAACTCATCATAGCTACATGGATTCAAATTATATATTTACGCCAGACGCGCGTTTCGTCTACAAAAGACTCATCAGTGACGCTCGAATCAAATTGTATGACACAAATAGTAAGCTTTATTTGCAAGAAAACAATTTAAAGGGGATGGTAAAATTTTATGAGGGTAAATTTTAATTATTGTTTTATTAACTTTTTATTGCTACCTCATTTATATCTGTAATAAGTGGCTACAAGGTCGTAGCAGTCCATTCAGTTGTTCAAAATATCCATTTTATTATTAAATATTAGATATTTCTCAAATTTTCACGCGTATTTTAGCATTGAGGTCCACCGTAACACCTCTAACGGTCATTGCGGGGCATCATCATGTGATCAGAAGCTAATCTAAATTATAGAATTCAAAACAAAATGCGAGAAGGTAGCTTAAAAATGTTTAAGAAAATGCTTTGAGAATATCAATCACCGTGCGTTTTTCCTGCTAAAATTTAAGATAGCAAAAGTTCATGTAGATTATTTCAGCAAATACACTATCTCCCCTAAAAATTACAGTTTAAAAACATTAAAAATCAAACAAATAAAATCTACGCTTGTAATTATTAATATTTATCAGTTCCATTCCTACAAAATTGTTCTTTTAAATGAAAATTCACATTTAGTTATCTGCATTTCTGCATCAAGTTTTTCTACAATGATTAAATATTAGAACTAAGATATACTTGTTATTCACAATTCGAAAGACATCTACATTTAAATAGCAATAACTCCAATAAGTAAAGTCACCTTCATTTTGTCTTTAAAGTAGAGAGAAGATATAAGGTAAAAAACACCCCCAAAAATGGTCAAAAGCATCATCAATGGGCATTATCTGTAATGAGGAGTCGATTAACAATTTCGATCATGTTGTCTCATTTGTAGAACCGATCTTGCTGATTACCATTAAGTTTTTCTGTATCTATTATAATTTTCAAGATAGTAGGCAAACAAGTTTGTCATTTTAGGACAATCACCCCTATATTAAAATGGGAAATGATTCCATGGGGCACAGATAATGCCCCCGCTTGCATATAACTTTAGTTAGGGACACAACTTGATAACGACAAAAGTGACACTGACCATGCACATTTGTACTTAATCTAACTTCTGTTGTAATAAGCATTGTGTATAAGTTTCATTTTTGCATGAGGCTGTTAGTTTTTTTCGTTTAAATTGTTTTACATTTTCATTTCGAGGCCATTTATATCTGACTATGCGGAATGGGATTTTCTCATTGTTGAAGGTCGTACGATGACCTATTGTTGTTAATGTCTGTGGTATTCAGGCTCATGTGAGAGTTTTTTCATTGACAATCATACCACATCTTCTTTTTCATATTCAGTCAAGAAACACAAACGATAAAGTCAGTATTTTCCCCATTTATATAGGGCATAAGAGGAAAAGTGAGGCCACCAAAATTCATTCTTGACCTGTGTTTTGTGGTATACTCATTGCATATAAGCTTTATATATTTTTTTAAAGGCAAACTAAAGTTAAAGAACGGCTGTAAAAAGTTCAGCAGTTTTCCACAACTGGTAGCTATATATATATATAGAGCTCAACATTCTAATGGTGTCAGATTTTCTCTCTTTTTAATGGTTTTCAAAATAATAGACAAAACTTTAATTTTACCC
>CM034361.1:23208193-23254360 GCA_019925275.1 Mytilus edulis | reverse complement strand
GGAGTTAAATCAAAGTGAATAAGATATGATTTATGCCTCTGTCCCTTCTTTCAGCCATGGTGGTGTCAGTTTATTTTCCATCTTTTGAGTTTGAATGTTGATCTTTGGTATCTATTGTCTCTCTTTTGTAGTTTTAAACATTTAGTAGTAACACACTTTTGATTAATCAAATCAGTAATTTTACATCTTATATTTTTAAACCTGGTAATATCACATTGCCAAATTGCATTTGTTAACAGGACTAATGAATGTTTTTTTTTTGTTCAAAAAGAAAACAATAATACAAATTGGCTCTTAGACATGTTAGAGGTTCATGACTGAAATAAGATTTTAAAGGCATTTGCTATTAAAAAAACAAATCTAATCATATTCGAGAGTTGAAAAAAGGGGGAGGGAATTCATAGGTGAACCTAGACTGCAAATAGCTGATTGGTTAAAATTGTCCAAACAATCAATTTAATGAAATTAATTTATAATATATAATTTTACTTTAGTTTGTTTCAGAAAAAAGAAACATAATATATATTACATGTATCATGAATTTATTTGTTTAAAATTCCAAAAGAGAAAGAGGATATAACTGTTGTCTTTCGGTCCACATTTAATAGATAAAAACAGTACATTTGGCATGTTTGGTAATAAAATAATGATAACAATGAAATAACTTCTTATTTAAAAAATCACTTAGTCAAGGTACTGATAAGCCTCTTAGCAGTAATAGCTCTTAAATAAGTTGCTTTTTTAAAGGTTTTGATAATTAAAGTGCATTTTTAATTGTTCCTATATCATTATGGCCACTTATATAATCAATAAAGGGTCTAAGACCAGCTAAAGTAAGTGCTACTCTTTTTTTTTTACATTCCCTTAAAATTAAGTCTGTTATTAGATTGTATAGTTACTGCTCTAATTACAAATATAAGTTTAAGTACAACTTTTTGAAATTTCACATAAGACTTACAGTAAAATATTAGAATTTTAATAATTTTTGCTTTCATATGATCTTGTACACTGTATATTGATTACCAGTATTCATGTGTCGCCTTTGTATTGCTACTTTTGGCAGATCTGATAGCATTCCACAGCAGTTATTAGCAGTTTATAAAACCATATTAGGATGTAAAACTTAGCAGTTGGCATGAATATTAATTATTGACAGCTGTTATTATAGCAGTTCTCATGAATATTCATTATTTGATAGCTGTTATTATAGCAGTTCTCATGAATATTCAGATCTCATTTAAATTTTTCGTTAAAAATAACTGCCAAAGAACTGTGAAGGCTAAATAAACTGCTAAGAAACAGCTATGGAATGCTATTGGAATGCCTTTATGCAAATTAATCATTGCCTTATATTTGGTAACTGTGAATGCTAATAAACTGCCAAATAACTGCTGTCAAGTGGGAACTGTGAATGCTAATTAACTGCTAAAGAACTGCAGTTCACTTTGACTTGGGATTGGCTAATAAATTAACACATATATTACTTAACCTTTTTGTTTACTTCAAGGCTTCTAAATGGCAGACAAATTATTCAACTGTAGATTTGCCAGAGAATTTGCAAATGTAAACCTTATCTGCTTTCCATGGGCTGGAGGTGGCTCCAATTTTTATGCACTCTGGGGAAAAGATTTGCCAGATTTTATTGAAGGTAATTTAGATATTAAGAAATATAGGTATTTCATCAACATGATCTTTCAGCATGCTCTTGTTTATGCTCCAAGACAAATATGTATAGGAAATAAGTTTGTTTACCAGCTATGACCGGACAATTTGGACAGTGCAATGAAATTAGTTTTAAACAATATTTCTGTAATTCAATGTATATTTAGGTTTTGTATTTATTTAATATTCTAGACTTTGTCGTAAATTTAGGCATAAGTGTTTTACACGGA
This sequence comes from Mytilus edulis, assembly GCA_019925275.1. Taxonomy (NCBI): domain Eukaryota; kingdom Metazoa; phylum Mollusca; class Bivalvia; order Mytilida; family Mytilidae; genus Mytilus; species Mytilus edulis. Next base: position 23,252,468 of record CM034361.1, on the reverse strand, counting down.
TTATATGTCATAATCTTGGACAAAGGTCTTAAATGCATTTACTCTATTTATTTCATTATTCATTCTATTTGACAGTCTGGACTATAATTTACAAATACGTGTCGGACACTAATTACTCTTTTAATCTATTGTTATTTCTAATTTGTCATCTGTTAATCTTCTTAATCCTTTAATTGACTGTGCTTATATATATTGTTATTGTTTGTATGTTACTTTACATTTAGTTTGGAGTTTGTTGTTCGGTCTTGCCGGACTGCTGAAATAAAAGTTTAAGGAGCGAATCTTCCTTCTTGATTTACATTTAGTCGAATAGCCATTTTACCCGGCTATATCTGGTGTTAGGACGTACGGGCAACGCATCTTTCAGATACCTTGTTCTACCTGTGAAGCTGATCCCCCAGCAAACAGAAAAATGGATACGCAGAGAACCAGAAATTTTGGCCGAAACTGGAGATACCAGATGTCTGATAATGGAACTACCTTTCAGACCAGAAATTCAACACAACATATGGACAACTGCCTATGTAAGTTTTGCGGAAAGACTGTGAACAATCAATTTCATTTTAGACAATGTATTGCAAAAACGTCATTTTGCTATAAGTGCAGAAATTTTGGACATTTCGCCAGAATGTGTAACTTTCATCGACAACCGGACGTGAAAGTTGTCAAAGTTAAATCGAAATCGAAATTACGTCGCGATGCAGAAAGGATGAGGATATTTAAAGAAAACAAAGCTATGTCAATGTTTCCATGTGCGGAACTGAATACAATAGAACTGATGGACTTCTTTCCAAGCTTAGAATATAACAAGGAATTTATAGATAACGTAAGACTCCGGCACGACCGAGTGAATTCCGAGAGAGTTAAATTCAAAATTAAAAGTGTGCATTATGAGAAGAAGTTCAAAGATATAAATCAAAAGCATTCCAGTGTCGTTAGCAATTTAGAAAAACTTAAAAAACAAAACGCAGATGACCAAAAAGAAATAGAAAAATTACAGGAACGCAATACGGATCTTAAAGCAGTTCATTCTCGGATATACGATCAAAGATGTAAAGCCATCGACCAGCAATTCCAATTACAGCGCGACAAAGAACGTATGTTGAATCGAATCACAACACTAGAAGACGAACTGGACAATATTCGTAAAAATACAAAAGAAGATAATCATCCAAACCAAAACTATCGTTACAGAGGACGCTACAATCACAGAAGAAACTTTAGGAACAATTTCAATTGAATATAATATTAAGACCCGGGACGTGTCTTCAGAGGCCGCGGGAATATATGACCGGACAATTTGGACAGTGCAATGAAATTAGTTTTAAACAATATTTCTGTAATTCAATGTATATTTAGGTTTTGTATTTATTTAATATTCTAGACTTTGTCGTAAATTTAGGCATAAGTGTTTTACACGGATTATATGTCATAATCTTGGACAAAGGTCTTAAATGCATTTACTCTATTTATTTCATTATTCATTCTATTTGACAGTCTGGACTTTAATTTACAAATACGTGTCGGACACTAATTACTCTTTTAATCTATTGTTATTTCTAATTTGTCATCTGTTAATCTTCTTAATCCTTTAATTGACTGTGCTTATATTATTGTTATTGTTTGTATGTTACTTTACATTTAGTTTGGAGTTTGTTGTTCGGTCTTGCCGGACTGCTGAAATAAAAGTTTAAGGAGCGAATCTTCCTTCTTGATTTACATTTAGTCGAATAGCCATTTTACCCGGCTATATCTGGTGTTAGGACGTACGGGCAACGCATCTTTCAGATACCTTGTTCTACCTGTGAAGCTGATCCCCCAGCAAACAGAAAAATGGATACGCAGAGAACCAGAAATTTTGGCCGAAACTGGAGATACCAGATGTCTGATAATGGAACTACCTTTCAGACCAGAAATTCAACACAACATATGGACAACTGCCTATGTAAGTTTTGCGGAAAGACTGTGAACAATCAATTTCATTTTAGACAATGTATTGCAAAAACGTCATTTTGCTATAAGTGCAGAAATTTTGGACATTTCGCCAGAATGTGTAACTTTCATCGACAACCGGACGTGAAAGTTGTCAAAGTTAAATCGAAATCGAAATTACGTCGCGATGCAGAAAGGATGAGGATATTTAAAGAAAACAAAGCTATGTCAATGTTTCCATGTGCGGAACTGAATACAATAGAACTGATGGACTTCTTTCCAAGCTTAGAATATAACAAGGAATTTATAGATAACGTAAGACTCCGGCACGACCGAGTGAATTCCGAGAGAGTTAAATTCAAAATTAAAAGTGTGCATTATGAGAAGAAGTTCAAAGATATAAATCAAAAGCATTCCAGTGTCGTTAGCAATTTAGAAAAACTTAAAAAACAAAACGCAGATGACCAAAAAGAAATAGAAAAATTACAGGAACGCAATACGGATCTTAAAGCAGTTCATTCTCGGATATACGATCAAAGATGTAAAGCCATCGACCAGCAATTCCAATTACAGCGCGACAAAGAACGTATGTTGAATCGAATCACAACACTAGAAGACGAACTGGACAATATTCGTAAAAATACAAAAGAAGATAATCATCCAAACCAAAACTATCGTTACAGAGGACGCTACAATCACAGAAGAAACTTTAGGAACAATTTCAATTGAATATAATATTAAGACCCGGGACGTGTCTTCAGAGGCCGCGGGAATATAATGACCGGACAATTTGGACAGTGCAATGAAATTAGTTTTAAACAATATTTCTGTAATTCAATGTATATTTAGGTTTTGTATTTATTTAATATTCTAGACTTTGTCGTAAATTTAGGCATAAGTGTTTTACACGGATTATATGTCATAATCTTGGACAAAGGTCTTAAATGCATTTACTCTATTTATTTCATTATTCATTCTATTTGACAGTCTGGACTATAATTTACAAATACGTGTCGGACACTAATTACTCTTTTAATCTATTGTTATTTCTAATTTGTCATCTGTTAATCTTCTTAATCCTTTAATTGACTGTGCTTATATATATTGTTATTGTTTGTATGTTACTTTACATTTAGTTTGGAGTTTGTTGTTCGGTCTTGCCGGACTGCTGAAATAAAAGTTTAAGGAGCGAATCTTCCTTCTTGATTTACATTTAGTCGAATAGCCATTTTACCCGGCTATATCTGGTGTTAGGACGTACGGGCAACGCATCTTTCAGATACCTTGTTCTACCTGTGAAGCTGATCCCCCAGCAAACAGAAAAATGGATACGCAGAGAACCAGAAATTTTGGCCGAAACTGGAGATACCAGATGTCTGATAATGGAACTACCTTTCAGACCAGAAATTCAACACAACATATGGACAACTGCCTATGTAAGTTTTGCGGAAAGACTGTGAACAATCAATTTCATTTTAGACAATGTATTGCAAAAACGTCATTTTGCTATAAGTGCAGAAATTTTGGACATTTCGCCAGAATGTGTAACTTTCATCGACAACCGGACGTGAAAGTTGTCAAAGTTAAATCGAAATCGAAATTACGTCGCGATGCAGAAAGGATGAGGATATTTAAAGAAAACAAAGCTATGTCAATGTTTCCATGTGCGGAACTGAATACAATAGAACTGATGGACTTCTTTCCAAGCTTAGAATATAACAAGGAATTTATAGATAACGTAAGACTCCGGCACGACCGAGTGAATTCCGAGAGAGTTAAATTCAAAATTAAAAGTGTGCATTATGAGAAGAAGTTCAAAGATATAAATCAAAAGCATTCCAGTGTCGTTAGCAATTTAGAAAAACTTAAAAAACAAAACGCAGATGACCAAAAAGAAATAGAAAAATTACAGGAACGCAATACGGATCTTAAAGCAGTTCATTCTCGGATATACGATCAAAGATGTAAAGCCATCGACCAGCAATTCCAATTACAGCGCGACAAAGAACGTATGTTGAATCGAATCACAACACTAGAAGACGAACTGGACAATATTCGTAAAAATACAAAAGAAGATAATCATCCAAACCAAAACTATCGTTACAGAGGACGCTACAATCACAGAAGAAACTTTAGGAACAATTTCAATTGAATATAATATTAAGACCCGGGACGTGTCTTCAGAGGCCGCGGGAATATATGACCGGACAATTTGGACAGTGCAATGAAATTAGTTTTAAACAATATTTCTGTAATTCAATGTATATTTAGGTTTTGTATTTATTTAATATTCTAGACTTTGTCGTAAATTTAGGCATAAGTGTTTTACACGGATTATATGTCATAATCTTGGACAAAGGTCTTAAATGCATTTACTCTATTTATTTCATTATTCATTCTATTTGACAGTCTGGACTATAATTTACAAATACGTGTCGGACACTAATTACTCTTTTAATCTATTGTTATTTCTAATTTGTCATCTGTTAATCTTCTTAATCCTTTAATTGACTGTGCTTATATATATTGTTATTGTTTGTATGTTACTTTACATTTAGTTTGGAGTTTGTTGTTCGGTCTTGCCGGACTGCTGAAATAAAAGTTTAAGGAGCGAATCTTCCTTCTTGATTTACATTTAGTCGAATAGCCATTTTACCCGGCTATACAGCAGTCAAAGTCACTAGTACACAACAGCCCTGGTGGATTTTGCTATTTCCACCGGCCCACCGTGGACAGCCCAACCCTGCCCACTCCAGCTTTAATCTCTTTTTTGTAAAAATATTGATTACAAATGCTTAACTGCTTTTTACAATTGATTGTACTTGCAATTCTTTTGATTATACAAAAGAAATTGCATGCCCACTCCTATGGGTGGGCAGAGTCAGGACAAGCTAGAAATTTTGCCCACCCGTTGCCCACTCCCACTGTTGACGGGTGGACAAAGCAAAATCCACCTGAGCTGCAGTGTATATAAGTCAAATGACAGAATCAAAAGCTCAAACACATCAAATGAATGGTAGCATCACATAAAGAAAAATATGAACCATAATTTTATATGCTGTAATTTGTAGCATGCAGACTGAAAAAAAACAGGAAAGAAGATCTAGAAAAAACAAAAAAAGTCCTTAAAATTCTTTATGAATATCTCAGAAGTTTTATTTACTTCATTTATCACCTGTATGTTAAACTGATAATTTAGTTTTGTTTTTAGTTCATGCCATTACATTGCCAGGAAGAGAGAGTAGATTTAAGGAGCCATGTTTGAAAGAACTTAATCCCTTAGTAGATGATCTTGTGGAGAAGATATATAATAAATTTTCCAAGAAAAAGTTTGCATTTTTTGGACACAGGTATATTTTATTTAGCAATTCTTTCATTTTTATCATGTTATTAAAGAAAATTGAGTTTAAGAATAGAAATAAACCAGTAAGTGATGAAATGCATTGTTCTTTATCAAATCAATTTCATATGAACTTTAAGTTTACAACAATCAATCAATCATCTTTTGAGAATAGATTATGTTCATACAACTTTGCTGTGATTTGATTTCATTATATGCAAATTTGTTCAATTGCAACCAGGTTTACATATTGATGACAGTTTCTATTCATGTTATGTTATTTTACTCCTTTCAGCCATTCAATTAAATTGGTCCTTAAATTATTATTAGTTGATATATACAGTATTCAGGATTTTAAAGTTATATTAATAAAAAAACAGTTTTTATTGATTTTATAAAACATTGTAGTTTGGGATCATTACTGAGTTTTGAGGTTGCTAGAAAATTGAAGAATAAATACAACATAGAACCATTGAAAATGTTTATATCTGGTGCATCACCATCACATGTAAGTACATAGAACTATTGAATTTAATGTTTGTATCCAGAGCATCACATTACATATAAGTGCATAGAGCCATTGAGATATTGTAAAAAGACCATGATTTTTTTGGTTCGATCAATTTTTAGCTTTTATGTGTGATAATATATATATATAGATGTCTTAAGATGAGCCTACATGTACATGTTAAAATGCAAATGGTGTTATTTATTAAAATAAAAGAGTTAAGCTGCCCTCCTTTAAAAGAAAAAAAAACTAGTTTGTCACATTTTATGTACATCATATTTTAGATATTTTAACATAATTAAGTAAACATATTGTAATATATTTTTAACAAAATCTGGAAAACAGTTAACTTTATCATTGACCTTGACATTAAGATAATCCACAAAATAATAAATGGCTGTTATTAAAAAAAATAAAATTTGGAGTATTTTTCTAGCTTGAACATGGTTGTTTCTATTTTCAGTCATCCTATAGGAAACAAGATCCAAAGTTTGGCAAAATGACAGATGCTGAATTTAAAGTATTTTTGGAAAAACTAGGTATGACTCTTATATGCTACTTTATGTTTAATTGTATGGCAACTATTTAGTAAATAGCACACACTTTATCCAACCATCTTCAACTAGTCAATAATTTCTACTTGCTATTATTTTTATTAAGGATAACCCTTTCAAAGAAAATTAGTTGAAAGAAAATAACAAATTTTAATTTTAAACAATGTACTGTAATGATTAGTTCAGGAAAAGCATTTACCCATGTCATAGTATCATTGCTATTTTAAGTACTGTAAATTCGCGGAAATTTTTGTTTGCATTTATTATTACGATTTTGTAATTTTAGATGAAATGCAATTTTAATTTATGCCATGTATTAAAAAAAATAATGTTTAAATTCACAACCCAGCTGGCACATTTTTGCAACAATAAAAACATCACAATAATTTCTAAATTTACAATATTTGAGTGATATCATCTTTTTTATAAAGTTGCTTTTTGTTTGTATAAATTTGTCTGATAGTAGATACCCTATAGCTCAGGTGGATTTTGCTTTGCCCTCATGTCAATTGTTTTATTCTAAACATTAAGGAACATCTCAGATTATTATGATTGTCTTGCTTTAAAAGGTAAAAACAAACAAAAGGATTGAACTTAAACAACTTTCCTATAATGTTCTTCTCCTAATCTTCATGTTTGACATTTCCCTCGACTTATATGCGTGTTTTTATCAACATGGAAAATCAGAATTAAGCAGTATTTATATTTAGTGTTTTTATAAATTTAGAAACACGTCACAGGGAATTCCCCAGTTTTGATAAAATGCAAGAGTTCTCTGAATTCCGATAAATCTATTTCTGTCATATAAGAACTGAAGTTGAGTTTTTCTTATATGTCACCGTTATGAAACTGATATTTGATATTGTACTTCCATAAAGAAATAGAGAACCATCTAGGTCGGATAATTGACATTTAATATACGTTCTTGTCCAGGGTTTGTTTAGGTAATTATGCACATGCATATAGTTTTCTTGATTTCAAGGGGTATCAGATTGAATGGTTGCTCTGGATTCCCCACTCCATTGATTAATTTGAAACTCACGAGATCCTTTCTATGTCTGTCTGCTATTGTTGTTACATAATTTAAAATCATATGCATCATTTAAATTAAAATAAATGTAGTCCACATTGTAAAGGTGTAACTACAACACCCCTTCAACCGAAATGGAGTCTTCCATATTATAGTTTCGAGTTGTCTCCCTTCTGGAAGTAACTTTCGTCAATTCTGAATCAAAATACAATAAACGACACACCAAGAATAATGAACTTGTTCTGTCGATTATATTAAAACGATTGCAATTTAAACCGAGGAATGTGTACGGAAAGGAATCATGCCCACTGACCTATAGGAAATTAAATATTTAAAGAGTTAGGATTATGGGGTTCCTCCTAGAATTAACGTAGGAAAATAGGTGATACGATACGAAGTAAAATACTTCTCTCACTCTGAGTCTCAGTGACTGCTGTGGAAAGTAAACTTGGAATTGATAGTACAAAAATAAAACAATAAGTACATTGTTCATACACTTGTATCCAGGGTTGTAACTATTCAGATTCCATAAATTACATTTTACACATGTTACATGTGCAGTTTGAAAATAATACTATCCAGCAATACATGTATTGTGTCAATGAAAACAATGGCAATCATATTCCTCAGAGCAATCTGCTCTTTGATTTTTTTGTGATTTTTAATTTTTTTTATTTCCAACAAATAAAACCTACCTATACATGACATACATACAATATTATACATGTGGGATATATACAATGTCATTATTATAAATACTTCATAATTGGAAATATTAAACAATTTCTATAGAATAGATCAAAAGAATAATGTTAAAGAGTATATAAAAATTAAAAAGAATAAAGAATTGGCTTTAGCTTGCCTTTTTGTCTTGATGACCAATCATGAATACTTTTTGTAAACTTTTTTTTTTTATAAGTATAAATGTAAAGAGATGTGGTAAACTTGCCAATGATACAACTTTCTACAACATAAGCAAATATACTTTTTTATTACATTGGTTGAAATGAATTACATTGAACATGTTGATTTCCCAGTGAAATAAAAAGCAATAATTTCGCATGCACATTCATGAATTAATGTGTTGTTAGCAATTGGTCACCTGTTGAATATATTTCATTCTATTTGAATTCTTCGATGAGTATAAATAATTTGTAAAATGAAAAGCCTTAAATGACTCACTGTGATGGTATGACACAGGAATCAGCATTAAGTCAATCTGTAAACATTTTATTGGCAGTAAGGAAGAATAAACCAGTTTTGATAGTATAACCAGACAATTACATATATAATGTGATATTTATTTAATTTTAGGAGGGACACCAAAAGAAATATTAGACAATGATGAGATAATGGAATTATATTTACCTGCACTAAAAGCAGATTATGGCTTGTTAGACCAGTTTGAGTAAGTTTAATATAATTATTTGTCTGTAACTCCCTGGTGTATCACTAGTCTATAACAGTATTATTTAGATTTTCTAGTTTTTTAATTACAAAATTATAATGAAAGTACAGAACAAATTTCGCGAACAGGTTCCCGAACTCCCTACACCACAATTATTCTTGATGTATAATCATGATAATGCTTAATAAGTCTACGGCATTTTCATTTTAGGATTATCCAAATTAATGGCTTGAAACAAATAAAAGATTTAATAGCAAAATGTTTTTGTTAATTCTTTCAATTGCATTAAAGTTTTATAAAAAAAAAAATATTACTAGATTTTGAGGAATACTTCCATAGTGCAACAACTTGTCGTTGCATAATATTCATTTACGCACAATGAATGTAAACTTGTGTGTTGTATTTAGGACATCAATCTTTAAAGATTCTAAAATAAATTGATTGCAGTGGGAAGACGATACACATCTCAGTGATCAACAGTGCGTGGTTGAACTTTGAACTTCAAGTTGACTTGGCTTAAAAATAGTGACATCAATTTTGTCCATGAGATTTTTATTTGGCGGGAAATAATATCACCTAACAGTTAACTCAGATGACCTTTCTGGATGACCGTGGGAAAATTCATTCAGGGTTTAAATTTGATTTGTAATAATTGACATTTGTGTGCGTTAAGATTGAGTCTCTAGAAGGTCCTTTTACAATTGATTAACCGGAATCTAAAATATAATCTTTTTCCGAATAAACGAACACCAGCCTTCATATACTATTTCATTTTTATGTTTTATCAGTCAAAACAGGACATAAACCTGGACATTCTTTATACGTCCATGGTCAACAATATACATTTAATTTAATGGTAGATGAAAACACGATGCATGTGGTTCAGTTGGGCATTGCAAGGAGGTATAACTAACATATATATACATTTCTTGTGAGTTGGTAGAGATCCTCTGTGAAAATGTGTAGATCGTTAAAATCCTGTCCACATATTTTTTCACTTATTTTTTCTTGTAGAACATGATATAATTCATTGTAATATTCAATAGTAATTGTTGAAATTCTACATTTTCTTTTTTATTTTGCAAAGGACTTTTAACGAGCAGTAAAATACAGATTGCGCTCATCCAATTTTATTTTAAATAATTAAAGATCAATAACAGAGAACAACACATAATTTTTTTCCCATATAATTAATTAAGTTGTGATATTGCTTACTGAGTAGGTCATAAAAGATTCTAATTGTGGTAAAATCGTCTTTGTTGAAAAAACACAAAGTAAGACCTGACTGGTCTATAATAGAAATACAAAATAAGTTTTTTTTTTCGTATTTTTATTCGTTTATACGTTTTATTTCAAATGACAATGACATGAGGCAAAAACATACAAGAATAATTATCTTATTCTGAATGATAATGTTGCATCTTTATCTGTCAAAGAAAGGAAAACATTTGTTAAAATTTTAATACCGTGTTTTTAAAAGCACACAGATGCAATCAAGATCGATTTAATGTACATAGGTAATAAATCTGGCTAATCCGATTATGTTGTCACATGTCGTTAATTTTTAGTACATCCAAAGGGCAATAAACCAATTAACAGCCACGCAGTGTTGGGAGAGAATTTCTGGAGGAAATTAGGAGTATAATTCGTGATTTGCGGTGTGACTCCGGTACACCCCGAAATCGGTGGTTAGAGTTTGCGATTATAAACTCTCTGTGCGTACTGTAAGTGCTGCTTTTTGATCAAGTCAGCATTTACGAAGTTAATTGAATACTGTTTGTTTGCTATGCTTGCTAATTAGTTTTTGAAACATTTTGTTCTGCAAGAAGTATACAAATATATATGTATATATTTTCCATATTATAAGGTTTTTGATTTTGCGCTGTCTTCATCAGAATTATGGGTTGTTAACTTAAGGAGGCTCGAGGGTACAAAAATTTCAGAAAAATTTAAAACATTTTTTTTTCATTATAAATTTTATTTACTACACTATTAATTGTTACCTTATAATATGGTACAAAAATCAATTAAAAAAATCGATTTGTTTTGGTCCCAGATGAATTTTAAATGTTTTCTCAAAAAAGCTCCAAATTATATCCCTTTGGTGCAAAAATGCCATTTTTTAGACATTAAAATTGAAATATCTTTTTTAACTCATAGGTTCCCTGTATTTTCTTTTATTATTTCCAAATAAGCTGTACTTAAACTAAACAAGTGTAAAATTTAGGCGATTTCTGTAATTTAGTTCTTTTTTTCTCTCGATATTACATATATTTCTCCTATTACATGTAGTTCAACTGAAAAAAACAAAAAAGGATGCTTCTTTCAAAGGCAGATTGTGAGCTGAAATGAACGGTGACCCCACTTTTTTATTTTATTTTTCTATTAAGTATATGATAAAGTTAATTTATAGAAAAAATAGCAAATTCTATATTTAAAAAAAAAATCGATTTATAACCGCGAGTCGCTTTAATGTTGTGTTATGTTATCAAGCAAATATTGCGCACAGACATAAATGAAGAACCAAAGGTTTGTTCAAGAAACAGTAAATTTATAAGAAAACAAATAACTACTTTCCCTGAATCTCAGTTGTTCAAATATTGTGGGTTGGTTATTAATGTTGTTTTATTCAGTTCTAAAGAAAAATACTATACTGGAATTGTTTTATTTTCCAGTTTTCAACCTGAGCCTGGTAAAGCAGTAGTGTCCTGTCCCATACAAATGTATGACGGAGATCGTGATAAAAAACATGATGATGATGGTAAGTGAGAGAAGTAAACAAAATGGAGCTTTAAAAAATATTGAAATGTAGATACAGTTTGTGCTTCTGAATCCCTTTTCTAAATTTCCAATAATGTAATTATAAATAAGAAGATGTGGTATGAGTATTAATCAGACAACTCTCATTCCAAGTCACAATGTTTAAAAAGAAAACAATTATAGGTCAAAGTACAGCCTTCAACATGGAGCCTTGCTCATACCAATCATCAAGCTATAAAGGACCTGAATAATGCCTCTTAATTACCATTTCTTTAGCACCAAATCTTGCTACATACATGTCATACATGTATGTTGTATCATTTCCGTTGAAAATTATGTGAAACAAATAGGATTTAGACAGCCAGTCACATGAATTAATTGCAATATAAGGTTCCATCAACTCTTATACTGTCTGAAACTCTTCTTCCTACAGAAATCATTTCTTCTGGTGGCAGTAACCAGCAATATCTAGTGTTCTTAGGCCTGACTTTTTATTTTATCTGTTTAACGAGAAAATTTGTAAAAAATTAGGGTCGAGGGGGCGAAATAAAAAAAAAAATAAAAGTGCAAAATTGATCCAGTCGACACTAAAAATAAAAATAAAACCATTATAAGTGACTTTTTTTTTTTTTTTTTTGTTAGAATTTATCAAAATACAAGAACAATGAAATGAGAACAGACCAGTATATTAACCCAGAGAAATATAAATACATATAGTTTATATATGTCTCTGGTTAACCCTTCTATTAATATAAACATAAAAACTATGTTTTGATTCTGTATTTCCACTAATATACATTGTAGATCCATGGCACCACTCAAATATATCATCCTCGCTGCATATACACTATATATGTATATACCAGTCACCCAGTCAGGAACCTCTTAGTGTATGCAGAGACATATATATATATACACATGTGTCTCTGGTGTAATAGTCCCAGAGTTAAGCAACTTTAACCTATAAATTGAAACAATGCTTATACATGGAAATATATACATTAATCAAGAAGATCTAACCAAAAGTATGTTAATGCGTGTGGAATGCGTAATTTTCCCTTTTGGGATCAATTTTTGTCTGTCAGCAGTTCCATTCATGCGTCTGTAGTCATTATCGCAAGAATCCGCATTTCGGTCATAGCGGGTCCATTTCCGATGAAATCCCGATTCCGATCCGTAGTTCTACAAATTTAAATGTCGGGCGAAGAAAAATTTTAAAAAATAAACGATGTTTGATACGCTATTTGGAAAGGAATATGACGTTTCTAATGCAATACATGGATGGCAAGTTTACTTGAGGCTAATTTCATCAAGTTCTAATGAAGTAATAACTGATTTTGCCGAAAGTTAGAGTGATTTGATGTACGCTCTCGTGTAACAAGTATGAAAAGCATGCCACCATCTTTTAGAAGAAAATATATCATTTATGCCTTGAATTTCTTTACTTTTAAATGAAAATTGCTGTTTCATTGACTTGGTAAAAATTAAATATAACCGATAACGAAATTGACTGAAAGCGAGTATCGTGAACAACACATTTTATTTTTTTCTGAGGATTTCGTAACAGTCGGCGGGAAAAATAATAATAAAAGTAAGAAGCACTACTTTTATTTTTATTCTAAAATCGGGAAAGGTGGAGTCGGCGGATCTCGTTAAACAGATAATAAAAAAAGTCTGGCCTTATTTACAAGGTGTTTAAAGTGGCCATCAATATTGTGGTTTTTCGTGTTGTGCATTTGCTTTCCCATTAATGTATACACATTATCTTCTTTAATTCTGAAAATTAAAAATATAGTTTCTCTAACTTTTTTTCTTATTTTCAGCATGGAAAGAGTTAACCAGTGGGACTTTTAGTTTACAGTTTTTACCTGGAGGACATTTCTTTCTAAAAGAGAAGAGTAACATTGATTATTTACTGGATTCTATATCTAAAAATCTTGCCTAGAGATATTTCATGTATTTCTATGTTTAACATGGCTTTGGCTTAGTAAGTCTTGTAGACAAAGTCTATTCATAAGCATGCTCAAATATTACTACACATATCTATAGCAGGTTAAATATTACTACACATATCTATAGCAGGATAAATAAGATTTTTGTCTGTTCACATATCATAATCATAATAAGTAGATTGTGATGAAATTTAATTATACCAACCAGCTAAACGTTTTGTATGTAATAGTTTGGATATGAGAATGTCTCCATACATTTTTTATTAAATTGTTATTTCCCTTTGAAAAACCTGACTCCTTATTTAGAATGTGAAAGGGAAGCACTTAATCAATAAAAATGTGTTCCCTTTTTTTGGTAAATAACCATGATAACAATTTGATTGTTCTGTAAAAATTGAAATCTTTTGACAATTTATTTTTGTACATTACAGAGTGCCTTATCTTTGTCAGTTTTACTACATTGTAAAGCCATACACTTTTATCACCACCATCTTGTGAATTTAAATTAAACAGCTAATCAGTGTTAAATGAAACTTCAAGAATTTGTGAAGTAATATCAACTACAATTTCCATGCTGTTACATTATAGTCTGTCAAAATGTGATCTGTTATTTTGTTCATTCTATGCAATACAGTTGCACTCAGTTATTTATTTAAAAAGCTTTTCTATTTCAATTTTTAGAACTAATATATTTTTATTTATCAGCATATACACAGTTGTTTAATGCTTTTGCTTCACCTACTTTGTGAAATTTGACTGAAAATAACACAATATATATCTGGAAAATTTATATAAAGGCCAATGTCAAGAAAATCCTGTCAGCTTTTTATTCTTTTGCTTTAAGAATATTGATCTATTGTTTCCAATACAAAAAAAATCAAAACAGAACCATTATCAATAACTTTCATCATTGAAAGTCATAACAAAGTCATCCTTCAGTATACTTTTTCTTAGCAGCATACACCAATAGATGGGGAGAATTTATTAACAGACTTTTTTGCTTCACCTACTAGTACCTTGAAATAAATGAAATGTGTCTGGCAAGTGCTATAAAAGAAAATTGTAAAATACAAATTACTGTATATTTTGCCTTCTTCAGGTTTGATAGAGTATTTTATTTTATAAAGTTGTTAGTTGCTGCCTGCAAAGTAATTAAAACAAACCCCTATTAGCCATGATTATTATTCTTTCCCACTAATTAATTTGAAAAAAAACATTAATTAAGTATAAATACCACATCATTTTATAAAAAGTAAGTTTCATTTTTTAATTTGTTTTTGTGGAGCAAGATGTGGCTTTTGCATGATTCAATGTATTTGCGCATGTATTCACATCACTATTGCATACTTATGTGCCATGAAATTGATTTGCCAGCTTATTATACACATACGCCTAGTTTGAATATATCTATGCAATGAAAACAAAAGATTTATATAAATTATATTTTTATAATAACTGTAGACTGCCATTTATATGCATTTATTGACCATTCCAAATATACTTTGAGGTTGTTAAACATTGTTGAAATTAAATTATACATATAAAGTGTGCTATATTTCTTTTATTTTTATTAATTGTATAAATCTAGTTGTCTTTGTTTATTATTTTTGAATATTGGCACATTTTGTCATCCAGGGCAATTTTATTACTTTCTTTTCTGTATGAGTTGTGCTTATTGACCCTTATTGTTGAAGACTTTACAGTGACTGGCTTTTTTTCACATCCTCGTCCTTTGATATATATTATTTTTACTGCAATTGTATGAGTCCAATTGTTTGAAACTGATCAAACTATTGTAACAGACTTGTTACGTTACTCATATAAAGTTTCCTCTTATTTTAATTTGTCATTGTCACATGGGAAACTGAATACTAAAATTAAATTCAGAATAGGCAAACTTTCATTCTTTATTGTTGGCAAGTCCTTTTCCGTACTGTGATATATTCAAGGAGATATACATGTATTATGATTATAAAAGAGAAAACTATCCATTAAAGACTTATTCAAAGGACAAAGGTGTATGTTGAAACAACTACTGTTCTCTGTCAACTTAGAATGTATGTATTTCTTTGACTGGCGTTTTTTCGATTGCCTCCTTTCCACCTTTCCTTATATGTAATGTATTATAAATAAAGGCAACAGTAGTATACTGCTGTTCAAAACTCATAAATCCATGGACAAAAAACAAAATCGGGGTAACAAACTAAAACTGAGGGAAACGCATTAAATATTAGAGGAGAACAACGACACAACATTAAAATGTAACACACATAGCAACGGACTAAGCATTAGACAAAATCAGATGAGAATAACCAATATAATATCAAAACCAAAAACATGAATTTGGGATAGAAAAGTACCGTGACACGTCTTATAATACACTCAAATATAGGAGAAAACAAACGACACAACAGAAACACAACGTAAAAATGTTACACACACAGAAACGAACTATGATATATAACAATGGCCATTTTCCTGACTTGGTACAGGACATTTTTAAAGGAAAAAATGGTGGGTTGAACCTAGCACTTTGATGGCATTGTTAAATACATGTATAGCATTAAAATGACAACATAATAATACAGGACTACAATACAAATAAATAGGAGAACGTATTAGGCAAAGAAACACATGAATAATAGATAACAAAAGGCATCAGGTTTAAAATTCATTACGTCAAAAACGCACCTCGTCCAAACAAGAATTACCAGTGACGCCCAGATATAAAAGTTCGAAAGTCAAAAAAAAGGGTGAGGTACAAAGTTGTACAGCTCTGAGGATCAAAAGTTGAATCAGGTTGTGCCAAATACGGCTAGGGTTTTCTGCTTGTGATAAGAACATCCTTATTGTATAGAACAATTTATGCTATTGCAAACAGTAAATTTAATCCGAGACTACTATAACTGTGTTGTAGTAGTCTCAGATTTAATCAAATGAATATAAAAGATTTACATGATAAAACTGATCGACTTCTTAACTAATTACAGAAAACAAAACCCGAATACATTATACATTGAAGACCAACACAGAAAATAGACACGCCCGACTCAGTGACAAACCAGGCCTGAACGGAAAAAGTTATAACCATGACGTCACATACGAACGAAATGGTGAAAAGGCACAATATTACGTCATGCAGACATTTGAATTTCTGAAACAGCACAAATATGACGTCATATTTGAAAAATTATGTCTAAAAAATAAGATAGAAATAGGATTGACATAAGATTATAATAGAACTAAATACTGATATTACATTTAAACACAATGCACATTGAAATACTAATCAATAGCAATTAACTATATTATATATATGTCCGGTTTGTTTTGAATCTAACTTCAAACATAAAATTCGTACAGATTACGTTGAACAAAATCAAAACTAATAAATGAAGGCGGTGAATAATTTTCTTTACCATAACACATGAATTTAATAGAAAAGACGTCAACCAATTTGACAAAATCCGATGAAAATTGCAAATATGACATCAAACTAAATACATGAATTTGGGATAGATAAGTACCGTAACACGTCTTATAGCAATGCGAATTCACACTCAGCAAAACAGTCACAATCGGGAATAAGTCACTTTCGGTAATTAAAAGATCAGACAACGTAATGACAAACCACAATCTACCATGTGGTAAAAATGTCCTTAGCTAGTTTGGTCAAAGACACATCATATGGATCAACTAATTCGTGATGGTGTCCTTAAATTTTACGGAGTGTCAATTTTAATCTGTCCTCCTCATAACTTTGTTGAAGCAGTTTCTGTGTAAGGAGCACACTTCTGTATATGAAGTCCGTATAGTGTGAACTTGCACGAGAATAACGTATCAATTGTGATATGTAAACACCATACGAAGGGGCAGAGGGTATGTTACTGCTGAGAAATGGGAAATTGATAATTGGGAAGTTAAAATCGTCCCGTTTATCATAGATTTTCGTGTGAAGTCGTCCATCTGCGTCAATATTGAGGAAAAGATCAAGGTATGAAGCAGTCCTTCTAGTATCAGTTGTATCCTTAATTTCAAGTTCGCTGGGATATATGAGATGTAAGTATTGGCTGAAATATGGGTTATTCAATGATAGAACATCATCAATATATCGGAAAATAAAATTAAAGAATTTCGCAAGGTGCTTTTTCTTTTTGTCTTTTAGAAGGTTCTGAATGAATTCTGCTTCATACGAGTACAAAAACAAATCGGCCATAGGTACCCATTGGAATACCGACTGTCTGTTGAAATATAAATCCTCCAAACTCAACAAATATATTGTCGATCAAAAAGTCCAGCAGTTTGATAATTTCATCTTCAGTATATTTTCTAGAAGATTCAGTGTGATTCTTGACAAAATATGAATTAGTGTAACCCAAAACCAGAAATTTGTATCTACGATTCCCATTTTTATAGACAAAGCTCTGTTTTATGAGATGGTGAAGTCAATTTTTCAACTGAGCATGGGGAATAGTAGTGTATAGCGTAGAACAATCAAAAGTCTTTATGTTGCTGCAAAATTGTAAAGATTGTGATCGAAGATTAAGCAGTAGATCTTTCGAATTTTTGAGAATCCACATCTGGTTAACACCACTGGTAGAATATATCTCATCACAATATTTTAGAAGCCCATCTTTAACTGTAGAAAGAATAGTAGTCAGTACTTTAGAAAGATGTTTAGTCGAACATTTTGAAGAACCAGCTATGTATCGTTCTTTATATGGAGTTTTGTGTAATTTAGGTATCCAGTATAAGGAAGGTAAATTTTCTTCGTTTTCTTTGATGTTGATACCAAATGAAAGAAGGACAGATTTATGATTTTGTAAAATTTCGTCCTTGGTAAATGATGTTAAAGAATATGTAGGGTTATGCTTTAGTAGATCCTACACTGGATTTATGCATACAATTGAAAATAGAAAAGGGAATGTGTAAAAAGAAAACAACCTGACTAAAGAGCTAAAAACAACCCAAAGCTACCATCATAGACATGCATGTTTAGAATACATTTGCAATTTACAGCCGTCTGCATTTTGTTACAAAAGTATGAAATAGGGACACATAGTTGATACAGGAGTCACGTTGTTGATCCGTCGGTCAGACCGCCATATTTTCTAAGGACATTCAAATGACGCTTTTTGTGTACTTGTAAGGAAGGGGGTGGTGTTTTCCGAAATCTTCTTGTTTATTGGTTAACATAGTTTTATTTGTTTTAAGACGTTATGACCTCTTACCATGGCTACCAACAGGTTAATGTCTAGTAAACATTAACATCAGTTACTGTCCTAAACTCCATGAATTGTATTCGAAGGATAAGAACGCTATCCAAATGATGCTACCTTCTATAAAATGTATTTTATAATTTTTTTTGTTAAAAGTGAACAAAAGTGAAAACATGTTACACAGAGAAACAAGTGATCAGTATGCTGGAGTTTCTTATCAACAACATATTTGTTGAATTTGGATATAGACTTTTTCAAAAAAATGTTGGCATTCCTATGGCAACGAATTGTGCGCCTCTCCTTGCTGACCTTTTTTTTTATATGAATCGGAATTGTCAAAAACAAGAAAATCACAGAAGCCGGATTATCTAATTTCGCGTTTAGATATATTGATGATATTCTGTCCATTAACAATCCGAACTTTTCTGATTGGTTCCATAAATATATCCCCATGAACTAGAAATTAAAGAAACAACAGACCCGGCTTCGTCCGCATCCTTTTAAGACTTATACCTCGTATTTGACATACACATTCAACTCATTACCAGAATCTATGACAATCGAAACGATTTTAATATTGAAATTATCAATTCCCCTACCTTAGTAGCAATATACCAACTTCACCTGCATATGGAATATACATTTCCCAACTTATTTGGTATTTAAGAGCTTGCAGCTCCTACTCAGACTTTGTAAAACGTCACCAGTTTCTGATCAGAATGTTGATGAACTAGGGGTATGTCAAAGAACGCTTCTTTCTTTCTAAAAAGTTCATCGGAAGGTACAATTTCAAGACCTTGTTGGTAAATATTCCGTATCAACTTAACAAATAATACAGGATGGTCTTGGTGAAAAATTTCTGCGTACTGACGTTGTTTATAATCTTGATAATATAGGGTTATTGCATGAATATTGGGGAATATTGTCCCGAGTAGAATTTTATATTGCACGAGCTTGCGAGAATATATGTTCTACGAGGGACAATATCCCACAATATTCATGCAATAACCCTTTTATTGTATAGAAATATAATATTTGAAAGTTAAAATTGGTTTAAACTAAGATTTTGTCGTTGATGAAGTCATGAAATATGAAGATTTATTGCACTAATGCAATATTAGAATTTATTGCACGCTAATTTTTGGTTACTTTATGTGGCAAATATTATATTGCTATGCAATACTATGTGGTAGTGTTCTTTTACTTGTCTTTATTAATATTACTTTTGCTGTTTTGCCATGTTAATTTGACAAAACAATACTTAAATTAATTGAATTTTTTTTTACTGTTACTTTGGAATACATTTCCTTTTTAAAAAGGTTATCAAGGCTATGGAAATTCTATTATAATGATTATATAAAATTCTTGGTTTAATAAAACAAAATAATTAAGCTCTCATTTTTTTAAAAATTTATTAAGTTGTTTTATATACTATTTTATATATATCTTAATAAAAAAAAACATTCACTGCATTACATGTATTACCTGAACTCAACTGACACCATAGATCTATACTACGCTTAAATTAATGGTAAAAATAGTCCAGTTACCATAAAATACTTCCGAAATATTCATAAAATTTTGAATAATATTGAAAATATTAGTCACATTTCATTTTTTTAGATTATTTGATCAGCTTGTTTTATTTATATTTTTAAGTTGATCTATATTATTATGTAAGTGTTGATTAATATTGAGTTGAAGTTATATTATGATTGATTATTGTGAAATTTTAATTTCAATACTATAGCGAATACATTTTTTATTTCAAGTTGTTGTTCAAATTTCATTTTTATTAAAAAAAATTTATCCTAAATTGATCAAATTCAGTTGATAGATACAAAGAATAGGTCTAGTTTGGTTAAGACTAGGTCGAGTATGGTTCAGACTAGGTCGAGTACGGTTCAGACTAGGTCGAGTACGGTTCAGACTAGGTCGAGTACGGTTCAGACTCGTATAAAACGGTTAAGTACTGGTCAAGTACACATTCAAACTGTTAAGTATGGTTCAGACTACAGTCGAGTATTATCAAGTAAATCTCAGACGAATTCAGACTGGTCGAGTAAAAATCAGTACAGTCGAGTACAGATATAGGCCATTTCAGACTTTTAATGGTTTGTAGTGTTATGCATCCCGTCAATGTGCTGTTTCTATTATCTCTCATTTTTGCTAGTGTGCTCTGTCCGTGTGACTTTTTATGTTTCTTTGATACATATGACGTGGCTCTGTACTTTAAATATCCCAACATTATGTTATTGTTCTATTATAGTTTTTGCATACTTTAAACGATAAAATTATTTTATAAATTTACCTTTTACATTCTGACGTCAAACGCGTGGTTTTATACCATAGTTCATGTTAATGTAACCATTCGGTAACAGGAATCGAATATGTTTATCTTTTATGAGTCGATTTTAACATACTTAAAAAAAAAAAAAAAAAAAAAGCAATGAATGTGGTTGTTAAATTTGATGTATGTTTTTTTTCAGGCTTCCTAGTTAAATTTATGTTTGCTTTTGTTCTGATTGAGATTGTGACACGGTGGTGACTGCTGTTCCCCTGTTTTGACACTTTTATTATTATGTCTGTATTGTCCACGCATCGTTGTCAATATAATGGATTTTTATGCGACTATCATACAAGTGATAGGTTTAGCGCTATTAAACAATGTTCCATTCACCATTTACAACAGATGCTTGTACTAAGTCAGGAATATGACAGTTGTTGTCCATTCGTTTTATGTGTTTTATCTTCTGATTGTACCATTTGATTAAGGACTTTCCGTTTTGAATTTTCCTCGGAGTTCAGTATTTTTGTGAGTTTACTTTTAAAATGAGCACGTAATTTATTGAAGTTTTGCCCTAAATCTAAAATTGAATCAGATTGTAATGAAATGATCATTACATAATCGAGTTATTTCTCTTTTATTAAATTTAAAATCAAATTCCAAAAACATTCTAGGAAGTTAGTCGATATGCAATAATGTCAAGAAAAAATCTTTTCCTGACTTTGTATTGCACAGATATAGTTTGTCTTCGTTTCTATGAACTGTTTACTGTTTACAAGATTACATTTTATGAACAAAGGAATTAATGTTTATCTTTAGTAATTAAGTTGACTGCACGTTGACTTTGTTTTTATTTTTGAAAAAGAACATTCTGTGTGTACTTTACACCAGTACGTACACATGCCATTGCTCACTAAATCCGCTCCTAAGAAGATGATTTTTTATTGACATTTTATAAGTCATTTAGTCCTGATAATTCTTTACATTTCTATTGAATATCTACTGTTATATCGTTATACGACCATAAAATTCAAAGTAAAAAAAAAAAATGTATTTGTAATTAAACCAACTAGAGACATGATGTACTGATGTACTAAAAATGGACTGATACGTAAAAGTTACATGATTTGCCAGGAGAAACCAAAAACAAATTCACACCAAAACACAATGACTTTATATGGTTAAGTTTCTAATTAAGTTTAGTTAGATTGTAATTCGAAGTGGATACATATATGCAGTGTTAAGATAACACGAAAAAAGTATCATTCCAAAGTAGTTCCCACTCATTTAATCAGTCAAACGAAGAAATGAAATAGGCGTAGCATAAGTTCACAATGGGAGTAAAGTTCTTTGAATTTTCACAAATCTCTGCCAGACAATTAAGGAGCAGATGCGAATACAAAATTAGGACAAGGGTACGACAAAATGGACAAACACACACTACATAACCTAATCGTCTAATTTGTTTACGAATTTGTAGAAAATAATTTGAGCATATGCATGTTTGTATGACATCTATCATTTCAACTTGTGAACAATAGTTCATATATTTTTCCTTTTCCTTATTTGGGAAATTAAACGTAAGCCGACACGCACTGAGTGTTTAGCTTTTCATTGAAATGGTCTTAATAAGTGTCCCCATTCATTCTACATTTTAATCATTATATTGTAATGATAATGGATATCATGTATTACAAAAATACTTTCACTAACTTGTAAATATTTCCGCAGACGCAACAAACATAAAAAAATGCTTTTTAACTTTATGTCAACTTTTGCACATGAGTATCTACACATGTTCATGGACTTATTTGAATATGACCAAAGAAATAATCATCCGGAAATCTCAATAACAATTATAACTTCTTACAATGCAATATTCTTTTCATCTGTTTCACCCTTTTAAATACATATACATGTTCTCAATTAAATCGAAAACACCTTTAAGTTTTAAAGATCCGGAAATTTGAGCATTAACAAGGACTTTTTTCCTCAAAATTATAAGAAGGAACGTTATCGTGTAATCTTTAACTAGAAGACGTATTTAAGCGTGTATATTCTCCTAACAATTTGCTAGAGCAAAGAGCAAAGAGCAAAGAGCAAAGAGCAATAGTCTGTGTCTGAAGAAAAGAAATTGTTGTGGTAAAGTGCTTAATCATATTGAATATTGACCTTTAATACATGTACTGATTGAATTACGAAATGTAAAAATCATTTGGTAAACGATATGATAAATTATAGTCTAGTCAAATGCGATTACTTCCATGTGTTGACTATAATGAATGTGAGGATGAATAGACAATTTCAATTTTTCAAGTTTAGAGGATTTACAGTCGTTAAATGTATTTTAAAAAAGGAAAGAAGAATGTCAGTTACTAGTATATATATCCAGCTCTGGTTTTTTTCTGTGGCCTTTTTTGCTTTATGTATCATAACTGATGTCCATTTCTAAAAGTTTCAATTTTTAAGAATCCTTTTGATTTGCTGCATAACCCAATTTGGTGTTACAAAAAACAGTTTACTATGTACTGACACCAACACGAAGAAAGATGGTGAAGAAAAACATGAACATTTTCAATCACATTGTTCATTCACTTATAAATCTGGATATGCCTGTAACAATTCAGGAATATGATATTTGTTTTTCAATTGATATGTTGGTTTGTGAAGAAAAACGTTTGAACGTTTTAACATGTTTAAATAACCCCTGAATTCGTTATGTTAGTCATATGTTGTTTCCTATATGTGCAAGAAAATTAGCTCACGATTGTGCAATCAAATATACTATATATAAGTAAAAAGAACTAGGTGACCCAAAATTGATACACAAAGGTACAGAAACCATTAAGCGATAGGTAACTCAGCATTAATAGGAAGAGGTTTCTGCACTGCCTCATCATACAGAAACTCATCAACGATATATTGTTGGCCTAAATTAGTAACAGAGAGGTTTCGGCATCGATAAGTAAGGGCAACAGTAGTATACCGCAGTTCAAAAGTCATAGTGAGCCATACACTCATTAACGATAGTTAGCACGAGTTTAATACTCAGAGGCTAACATTCTGCTTTCAACAATGCAAGTGCAAACGAAGCTAGATCTGATTTGATAAATATTTACACCACTGGTCGATGCCACTGCTGGTGGACGTTTCGTCCCCGAGGGTATCTCCAGCCCATTAGTCAGCACTTCGGTATTGACATACATATCAATTATGTTTTAATTTGTTTTTATAGATTAATTATTCGAAATACTAAGGATTCTTATCCCAGGCACAGATTACCTTAGCCGTATTTGGCACAACTTTTTGGAAGTTTGGGTCCTCAATACTATTCCACTTTATACTTGTTTGACTTTCTAACTTTTTTGATCTGAGCGTCACTGGTGAGTCCTATGTAGACGAAACGGGCGCCTGCCGTAAAAAAATATAACATTGATAACTATTGATATTCCTGATTCTTTTAATGCGACTGAACGGATCGAGCGATACTAGACATCAATAATAAATAAACGTAGAGGCAAGATCCTTGACAAAGAAAGGAATAGAAAAACGATGTTGTATATTAAAGGAAACAGTCAATCATTTTTATTGCCTGACTAGTAACAGAAAAAAAAAATATATAGCAAATAGTTTGTATACGGAAACATCCTTTATTGTGCACGATAATCCTTCACCTTCAAAGACACTTTAAGTATACAAGACGGAACCATCTTCAAAGCCAAGTTTGTTCTAATGGTTCCAATTCCCGTATAGTATGACAAATACTAGTACTAGAAAAGTCAAATGATATTCGATTTGTTCGTGTGTTATTTCCACTCCCAGTATTCTCTATGTTCGAATTATTCATTGTATGAATCGAATTTGGTTGTTCCAAAATGCTCCCGTTCGGTGATTCAGTGATAGATTGGCACGTTGCAGATAAAGATAATTGTCGATTTTGGAGATCTTGGAGTGATTGGCACGTAGCGGAAAGTTCTGAAAACTGATAATTAGGCGCAAAAGTATTTGAATTGGAATTAATGTCCGTTTCAGTTCCATCATTTGCAGCGTTGTTCATGTTTTTTCTAGATTCATCGTTACTCAAATAGTGACTAGCTGTTGAAAAAGAGGAGATCCCTCGTGACATAGAATTCCAATTTTTAGAACTGAAACATAAATGTTAATTAAGATAAAAATCATTTGCAATCAAAACAAAACATGCATTGCTTACTGTTTTGTATTGTAAGAAATCATAGCATTTAGGCATTGCATCTTATGCTTATCCTGTTATTTACCATCGGGGTGAATGGGGAATTATGAATAAAATCACAGCCAGAAAAACCAAGAAACAAAAGCAAACAAACATATCTAGCATTTAGGCTCAGATACCGTATGTAGTGTTTACTTATGGCGAAGCATTCTGCTGTGAAAATTTTTATTGGAACTTCATTGACCTTTTCACATATTTTTGATAGTTTTTCTCACCGATTGACAAATTTTCATTCTGGACCTTATCCAACGGCAAGTCCCGTCACCTTTGTATATATACTACCCTCTCCTCCGTTGGCCCATTAAACATTACGTAATCACAATATGCTGCATTCACGTAATTCGATATTAAGAACATGAGATTTATGGTAAACGCCAATGAGAAAACTCAACACAAACAATCAGAAAGACATTCAAATCGTTACTTAACTATCAGTCAGTTATTTTGTTTTAGGGTTGTGAATTTTCGTTGCTAGGCATAATTTTAAACATATTTATGTTATTGTATCCTTAATTCAAAATCGTCAAGAGTCTTAAAACAAACTAAACAGTTGTTATCTAATATATAAAATTGGGAATGGAAATAAGGAATGTGTCAAAGAGACAACACTCCGATCAATGACCAGACAATATGATGAAGCAGTTTTTCATGTACGTATGATAGTATTTAAACTTATATTGAAATGACACATGTTTAAGACTGTTTGTTTCCATGTGTATAATTGTTGTCGTTGGGGGACTGTCTTTTTGGCATATATTCGACATCTCTTATTACGCATAGTCGTTAAAGATGGGGAAATGTTTCTTAGCTCTTTTTATGCATATCTACTCGGAAAAAAGTTTCTTAGGTTGATTGCTTTGGGTCGTATGAAACTAGGTTAAATCACCATTTTCTGCACAAGAAAATGAATGTACCAAGTTAAGAATATGACAGTTGATATCCATTCGTTTGATGTGTTTTTGATTTTGCCATTTAACTATAGGGACTTTCTTCCTGTTCCTGATTATACCTTCAAAGACATTTCGATAAAAAAAAAAATGCAGTAATAGAATTAATCAAAAAAAGGATTTAAAAGTATTAAAACAGAAACGTCTATTTTGTTTTTTAACCTTGCCTTGGTTGACAGATACAAGTCGGGAAATCTATTGGCAGCTTTCTTTTTCCCAATTGTCAATGATACTTGTACTAAAGGGAATATTGGTGTTCATGGTAGATTGTTGTTTTCAAATGCTTAACTTGTTCATAATTTGCATATACCCAATACAATTAAGTGCTTAATAAAGTCTGCCGATTGTTGAAGATCTTGTAATGACTATCAAATATCCTAGTCTATATGTAGGACGTGCGTAGTTGTCTAATCAACACATAAACACTGAGTGAACTATGTGGTTTTTTTTATCTATCTTTCGGGGTCCATACGGTTAAAAGGAGAAGCATAAAGTTTTAAAAACTAGCATCTATTGTTTTCAATTTTTGTAAGATACTTACACATTTTTGGCATTACAGCATGGTAAATTCTTTTTGAAGTCATCACTGATCTCAATATATATGTAAAAGCCTACAGCATAAAACGAAAACTGGAATAAATAAAGAACTGCTTTTGCAAGATCTAACTTTGCCTGCATTTTTACAGACTTCTTGTCAGGTAAATATGAGTCTACAACGAATAAAACTGAGACTGGTAATGTTGTTATTAAAAAATACAGGCTAGTAAAAAATAACATTTGCGTTATTCTTTTACTCTTTCGGTTCAAACGACGTCTGCTTTGGTTATTGAAAATAGATAATCTACGAAAAGCCATGGATTGCAGAACTCTTTTCCCAATAAATAAGTTCATAACAAACATTATAAGGAATGGTATGACCGAAAGCATGGCTAAGTCAATCAAAACAAAAACTTTTTCCTCAAATGTAAAATATTCGATTGACGTATTGTTGCATTCATATTCGTTGTTTATCATAACAAGACCATTGGTAAAAAAAAATTGTAGATCAAGCGCTAAACATATCGCAAAAGATAAACTGTACAGAGTTTTTATGGCTCTGGAAAAATATTTGGCTCGGTAGCGGAAAGGGAATTTTGTTTTGAGGAATCGTATTATTGTTATGCATACAAGAGTCCAAGAAGACATATGCATAGAAAAATAAATCAAGAATAATTGTGACAAACAGCCAGGCGTGCTTATATCCCGAATGTCAAAGTCAAAAGTTGCCAATATCCAATATCTTGTCAGACCAACCATGAGAACAACTGTATTGATTATGGCTAAAATGAATAGGAATATATAAGTTAAATTCTTGCAAACTTTCATTTTCCACAGTACTAACAATATTCCTATATTTCCAATCAAACCGAACACGAGTAGAATCGGGGAAACAATTATCCATAACCATTTTGCTGCCTCTTTTATAGCTTCTGCGTCGGCACTTGATGGATCTGGATCACTTGAATTAGTTGTAAAGTTGAATTGATTAGTTGTTACTTCGTAACTATTAGAGTGGTTGAATGAAGACCGATTTGCCTGTGCATCAAATGCCATATAATTTCACTCGTGAAAGTACTATCTTGTTTACAGCTATTATAATTGTTTTGTTGCTCCTTTTCTTATTAGTGTGCAACATTTGATGTCTGAAAGCATGATTTGATGAACAACTATTTTCAAATTTTCATATCTTATTTTTTTCCGCCATTTTGTACGTTCATTTTTTCATTTTCCTATAATATTTTTCTTGTTGAATAATAATTATCCTCTAAGATATTAATGTTTATCTCCATACATGTATGCATTCCATTTTGTATCTTTAAAACTCATCAACAAAGAAATATGATTCTTCATATGCCTTTTTTACTATTTACAGAAAACTGCAAATAGAAAATGTCTGTGTTAATTTCCTATTAATCTTCCCAAATTTACTCCTTTTCACACATTTCAACAATGAATATGTCAACAAGTGTCAAAAGTTGTTAATCTACGGACAATTTAGTCACTTTTGAAGGAAACGTTCAACTGATAACTAAAGGCTGTCCATTATTTTCTTCTGCCATTTTTAACATGTAATTTTTAACGATTAGTAACATAGTTTGTCCATTCATGTGTACTCTTTAAATATTTCTTTTTATTCAATTGTAAGATATTATTACCCAACACGGTATCATACAATCTTGGGTGTCTGTTTATACAATGCATAAGTACTCAAATTTTTACAAGGATATTTAAATCTACTTTTATACAATAGTTTGCTGTGTGTGTATTTTTTAAATGCGCATGCATATTTATTGTTTAAATTAATGGGGGAGAATTACTATAATTATAATTAACTCTAAGATTATTTATTATAAAGAAATAACGTTTACATTTTATAATATAAGAGCATTTAAAAAAAATAGAGAGTTGAAGCCAACATTACTTAAACGGTTAATAAAAATGTATAGTTTTAGGATCGTCATTCCGTCAATGGTTGATATTTCAGTTACTTTGTTGCATCAACATGTATTAGAATGAAGTTAATATGATAACGGATGTGTAACGTTGAAGCAAAATTTATAGTACTCTACAATGGGAGTAAATGTTTTTCTCGTCTTTAACTCAATATTTCCTTTTGATTTCAATCAGATTCCTCAGATAATATTCCTTTATTTGGTATGATTTTCGAATAGCGAACATTACTCCTGGTTTTCAATTATTTGAAAAATTGACAAGGCAAAAAACGTTATTGTATCAAAAGCGGATATTTAAACGAACGATACTTCCTTGATTTACGTGTATTGTGATATATTTGAATTATTGTAATCGTATTGGCACATGCATTCACTTAACTGGATTTTCAATAAGATCGAATTCAAGGTAATATCGACACAATGTTGATATTTTAAATGTAATTAAATATTTTGGTATCATTTGTAATATTATAGTAAGTTGTCGTATCGACGTTACAATATTTGTATAAAACTATTGAATTTGCAGAAATTTTCGATAGATTAGAATTTTTAAATTACGTCGGAAAGGAAATACAATAGTATATAAAAAGTGTAAACATGAAACACCAAATAAAGAAAATTAAATGAAGTCAATTACAATGTATGCTTTTCTCGACTGATTGTGTATTAATTTGCCCCTTTCCCATCTTTTTAAATGCATCAGATGTAAGTCATGCTTTATTGAATCCTTATATACATGAATGTTTAGAATTCATTTTCAATTATACTGGACTCGCTAATGTTACTAGAAGTACGAATAAGGACCCTTAAGGATGACACAGGAGTGAGTCATATTGTCCGTCCGTCGATCTGTCATGTTACATTTTCAAAGCAGTTCACTGCAAATGCAAACTAAAAGCTTTATATGATACTAGCTAGATGTAGGTACCATTGGTGATTCGATTAGTTAAATTCTGTTATGCAATGATCATAATGTAAAAGAGTTGTTTCTCTTTCATTACATTCCAAATAAAGATTACGCAATATTTGCAAAGTTAAACAATATTCATTGGTAGTGATTATATAAACCAAAGAGAAATAGACTATAAACACTGATTTTTTTTATTTATTTTTACCCAAAGAAACGAATACCTTATAATTGTTTTTGGCAAAACCTTTCGGATTTTTTTAGACAAAATCCGTGTCTGGCGTCAATCTTTTTATACCTGGTTTCTATAATAGGTTTACTTGTATACGCCTATGGAATAATTTCCTGTGTCTTTAGCATTAAAAAAAAGTATTAAAAAAACTGTTGTATTTGTAATTAAACCAAATGGAGACTCTAGATGAAATAAACGCAAAGTTTAAAAAATGAAACCCGGCAATCTTTATCTAAGATCTGAAACTACAAAATAATTCTGACAAAAGTACAATGATATTATAAAGTAAATATTTGGATTAAGTTTTATTAATTGACGTATTTAGAAAGAGAGCAGATAGAATTATATGTCATATTTAGAGAGAGGCGAAAGATACCAAAGGGACATTCAACTATAATCAATTGTTATAACGAAGACAATGTTATTCGATAGTTACCCAACCGAATCATGCAGACAATGGCCAGGATGTGCATACGTACATCATCAGAGTATAATTTGTGGAAAATCTATCAACATGTTTTTCAGCTGCCGGATACATATGGAACATGGTACGAATGGTGTGACATGCAGATTCTGTATTTATCCTGCCTTAGAAAGCTATAACAAAGTAATTTGTTATTTATTAAAAGGAAACATTTCAACTTGTAAACATGTTTACAAAAATAGTTACTTTTAATCATTTGTAAAAATAAATGTAAGGCGACACACGCTTTATGCATGTTTAACTTTGATATGGTCGTAAATAAATGTACTGCATTCTATCTAAATGTTAGGTTGTAACGTCTATGCATACAGTTTATTCAAAATACGTTCACTAAATTGGTATTATGTTTTGTAACCGTGAATCAAAAAAACATAATTTGAATATAAAGGATGTTTTCCCCCCCTTGTTTTTGATTTTTTGCAAGATATTCGGAATCCTTTGGTTTTATATGTAGTGCCATTAAAATAAAATTCTGCTAACTTCTTCTTTTCCTTTCATAATTTTATTACATATATAAATATAGATATATATAAACAAGTCTAAATTGAAAACTCCGTTCAAACCTATAATTGCGTTGGATAAAAACCGCAATTTTTATACGTGTGCATGTAAAACAAATTTCGTTGTAGAAGGGTCTAAATACAGCTAAAGCAAATATTTTCCTAAAGACCAAAAAAGTGAAAAAGTATATTTTAACAAAACGCATTTGACTAACAGGTCGAACAACTGATGTTCTTAAACCCTACTTACTGCCATTGGCGATTGCCAAATAAATTGATAACAAAATGTAACAAAATGGATCTTAATATTGATTTAATACGTAATAAAAAACAATAAACTTGCTGCAAAAACGTTATACCACAAACATGACGTGCAAAAAATGTTAACACCAGATCCGGAAAACGTCAATTAACGTCTCTTCAGTGGTGTAAGGGACCGAAACGGTATTTAGAAGGCCATATACTTTATTTCTATTTAGGATATACCCTTGCATTTAAAGTGTCTAAAATGGTTGAACGGATCATATAAACCGGAGGGAAAATATGATACAAGCCCAAACAATAAAATAGAAGCAAGTTTTAATTGAAATCTCCGTTCAAACCTATGATTGCGTTGGATAAAAACAGCAATTTATACGTGTGCATGAAAAACAAATTTCGTTGTAGACGGGTCTAAATACAACACAAACAACATTTTCTAAAATACCTCAAAAATGAAAAAGTATATTTTAACAAAACGCATTTGACTAACAGGTCGAACAACTGATGTTCTTAAACCCTGCTGACTGCCATTGGCGATTGCCAAATAAATTGCTCACAAGATGTTACAAAATGGATCTCACTATTAATTTAATGATAAACAGAAAACAATAAACTTGCGGCAAAAATGTTATACCACAAACATGACGTGCAAAACATTTGTACACCAGATCCGGAAAACGACAATAAATGTCTTTTCAGTGATGTTAGGGATCGAAACGGTATTTGGAAGGCCATATAATGTATCTCTATTTAGGATAGACTGTTGAATTGAGAGAGTCAAAAAAAAGGATGAACGGATCATATAAACCGGAGGCAAAATATGATACAAGCAAAAACGATAAAATATAAACAAGTCTAAATTGAAAACTCCGTTTAAAACCTATGATAGCATTGGATAAAAACCGCAATTGTTATACGTGTGCATATAAAACAAATTTCGTTGTAGAAGGGTCTAAATACAGCACAAACAACATTTTCTAAAAGACCAAACAAGTGCTGGTTCTATAAAAATGATAGCGAGCAAGGAACAAAATTAAAACCACTAAAGTTATCTGTATCTAGAGCGGTAATCGTATTTCTACTTCAGAAAATGCTTGGTTTTTAAAACTATTTATCAGACAACAAAGAGTAAGACTCTGGGTCTGAATATACAATGTTATACAATGTATTGCGTAAATATATAAAAAAATGACCGCTGATAAATAGTTGATTGAATTACAAAATCTGGACATGATATTAAGTAAATGATGAGACAAATAATGGTTTCAGGAAATAAGGATTATTTATAATTTAAATATAGCTAATGCATTTGATAATAAAAAATCAATCTTATATTTTCAAGACTTTACGATTTACTTTGATGAAATTCATTTGAAAATGAGAAATAAATGCCTTAGTACTAGCTATGTTATTTGCGGTCTAATTGTTCTATAGTATGTAACCTTTTTTCTTTTTGTAATTTTTAAAGTTCTGTTTTCTGTTTTGAATTGTTTATATGCATAATTTTTATTGCATTCAAACAAAACTCAAAATTCAATTAAAAAAAAAAGGAATATTTATTAAAACCATTATACTGTTAGGAATACAGTAACTGTTTTCCGATACATTAAGGAAGCTGGCTTGTCATGTTTTGAATTTTTTGTCAGATTTTCGGAATCCTCTGGTTTTATCCATTCGAATGCCTTGAAAATATTTGCCCGGTGACCCCCATTTTTCTTTTTGAAATTCTTTAACATGTATAATGATAAGCCATCTGTAAAAGTCTTATAAAATTTTAATTACTTTTTAACAGTTTTTGAGAACTTTAACTTGTCAATAATAAAGCTATGAAAAGTCAAGAGAGAATATTTTCCCGCCAAAATTTCAATGGCTCATATCTCCAAAACAAGCACGGTGACCAATATATTTTTTTTGCTCTTTGGATTCCTTTTTTAAATCTTTATCAATATAAACTAGTGCTTTGAAAAGTTAATTACTTTGAAACTGAGAAGCGAACTCCCTTAACATTTGTTAATCCACGTTCTAATCTGGAACAAACTATATATACAGGGAAAATTACTCGTGTGATATTTCAAACAGATAACTGAAAAAAGTAGATTAAAAGAAATACCATATAGAAAACGATAATGACAAAGAAAAAAAAATAACCAAAAATGAATATTCAGAGGTTACATCAGTGCTTAAATGATAAAGAAACCAATCGTTGATACATGTTTGTGGCCCAAATCATGTACATAGACGCTTCCGCACTGCATAATAAGCAATAGATCTATCAACAGTTAACACACAATTAGTATTCAGAGGTCACCTCCTTGACTCCAACAATTAAAGGGTTGGAAATTTAGCCCATAATTGGTATTCCTCATTCTTTTCAAGTTTGTTTAAATTCAATGACTTGGATCTAGGAATTCAGGAAATTAAGCAATATCAGCAATGACCATGGTGTATATTGAAACAACACATCAAGTTAGATTTTTTGTGAATTCAATCAATCATCTTATATTTCCAGTCTAGTAACAGAACAAAATACTTGCAAACAATGTATAAAAATAGATTTAGAAAAAAAAAACCACTTAATTTGACAAAAGAAGATAGAAACACAGTTTAATGTTAAACGTCTCTGATCTTTCTTTTTCCACGGAACACATTTTTCTAATCTGACTGACCACACTCATATTTTGCATTTCACGTTTCCTCTGATGATTCTGTTTTACTATTTTCGAGTTGGTCGGCAAATACAAGAGTCAAAGTTCAAATGATATTCCAATTGCTTGCATGCTATTTTCTCTTCGAGGATTATGTTGTCCATTGACTTGTTGTATGAAATTAATTCTAACGTTCCATAAAGCGAATTCCCTAACTAAACGATCGATTGGGTCGTTGTAGAAAATTCGGAATGTTGATTTAGAATATCTGGAAGTGTTTGGCACGTAGCGGAAAGCTCAGAAATATGTCCATTAGGTAGACTAGTATTTGAATTTGAATTATTGTCCAGCTCAATCTTATCAATTCTGACATCTGTTGATTCATCGTTACTGAGATATTGACTAGTTGTTGAAAAAGTTGCTCTTCGTGAAAAAGAGGTCTGACTGTTTGATCTGAAATATACATTTATTGAATCAAAATTAAAGCGTAGCTAGGCAAATTAAATTAGACACACATTGCATTTGTAAATGTGCATTATTTCAATACATAATAATAGGTAATGCACCATACCAGCCTGACATCCAAAATGTCTCAATCTATTCTTTATTGCATGCATTTATGAACTGTGATCTAGTTAAAAAGAGATTTATCATAATTGCGAACGCTATTGAGAGAAAAATTGAAAAAAAACTGCTATCGGGTACTTATTTTACTGGATTGTAAATGTGTCTGGTTCCGTTGCCTTTACCATGTTTACTTTGAAGAAATTTGTATAACTTATCTTATCGAGAATTTAAAAGAAAAAATATACACAATAAATCTTTCTGTGTAGGTTTGAATGATTGTGTAAATACATATTTATATTTAGATTTATATATAAAAACACATTGTTACGCCACCCTTCTAGTCTATATGATTTTCTCTCTTTTTTCTCTATGTGTCTTTTCGATTAAGATTGTTATGGGTTGGTTTCTTATTGACATATACACTACATCTCTTTTCATTCATATCTACTAAATCGTAAGTTTATGGTAGATCGTCGATTGTATAACGACTTATTAACCGTCTAATTGATCTACAACCACATGTTTATACCGAGTTCTATTTATTTATTTTGTTAGGTTCACGAAAAGGTGTTAACATTAAGTTTTCAAAATTAGTCCTTTGTTTTAAAAGTACATCTATTTTATGCAACTTTTGAATTACACATTTTGAAGAAACTTACCTATGTTTGTCATTGCAGCATGGAAAAATCCCTCTGATGCTTGCCCTTAATTCAATATATATATAAAAGCCTATAGCATAAAATGAAAACTGGAATAAATATAAAACTGCTTTCACGAGATCTAGATTTGCCTGCATTTGTACTGTTTTATTATCAGGTAGATATGAGTCTACAACGAACAAAACTGAGACTGGCAATGTTGTTATAATAAAATATAGGCTAGTAAAAAATAACGTTTGCGTTATTCTTTTACTTTGACGGTTTACACGACGTCTGCTTTGGTTGTTGGAAATAGATGTCCTACGAAAAGCAATGGATTTTAGAACTCTTTTGCCAATAAATATGTTCATAACGAACATTATGAGGAAGGGTATGACTGACAGCATGGCTAAGTCAATTAAAACATAAACTTTTTCCTCAAATTCATAATAATCGGTAGACGTATTGCTGCATATATATTCGTTATCTTCTAGAATAAGACCATTTGTAAAGAAAAAGTGTAAATCCAGTGCTACACAAATCACAAGGGTAACAATGTACAAAGCAGCCAACATTTTTGAAAACGTTTTAGCTCGGCAACGGAGAGAGAATTTTATTTGGAGAAATCTTATCGTTGTTATGCACACAAGAGTCCAGGAAGACATATGCATAGAAAAATAGATCAGAAATAGCTGTGACACACATCCTGACGTGCTGATATCCCGAATGTCGATGTCGAAAGTTGCCAATATCCAATACCTTGTTAGACCAACCATGAGAACAACTGTGTTTACAGTGGCTAAAATGAATAAAAATATATAGGTCAAATTCTTGCAAACTTGTATTTTCCACAGGACCAATAATATTCCTATATTTCCAATCAAACCGAACACGAGTAGAATCGGGGAAATAATTATCCATAACCATTTTGCTGCCTCTTTTATAGTTTGGACATCGGTACTGGAAAAGTCACCTGAGTTGGTTGACAAGTTGAATTGGATAGTTGTTATGTCGTAACTGTTAGAGTAGTTTAATAACAACTGGGTTGCATTATCGTCAACTTCCATACAGATTACAATCGTGAAAGTTCTTTTTTAACACGTATATTGTAGTATGTAAAACGTTGTGTTGCTTCTTATCTTATTACGTTTCAAAATTTTATGTCTGAAATTACGATTTGATGAAAATTAATTCCTGAATATTTGCTATGTCATGGTTTTCCAGCCATTTTGTACTACTTATTTCATTTAACTAGAAAATTTTCCTTGTTGAATTAACACCATCCTTGTAGATTTCCCTTTTTATTTCCAAAACATGTACAAGTTCCATGTTATTTTTACCCATTTACAACGAAAGACAATTCCTCGCACGACTTAATCTTATGACTTAAAACTACGAATAGAATACGTCTGTGTTAACTTGCTATTAATCTTCCAAAATAAACTCCTTTTCACATATTCTAACAATGAATATGTCAACAAGTGTCAAAAGTTGTTAATCTTCGGACAATTTGTAAATAGAGAATAAAATGCTCAACTGATAACTAACAGGTGTCCATTATTTTTTCCACCATTTTGAACTTGTAATTTCCTAAACAATTAGTCACATATTATGTTCATTCATGTGTACTCTTTAAATAGTTCTTTTTATTCAATTGTAAGATATCATTACCCAACACGGTATCATATAATCGGGGTTGTCTGTTTATACAATGCACAAATACTCAAATTGTATCATTATATTTAAACCTACCGATATTACAAAAGTTTGTTGTGCATGTATGTTATAAATATGTTTTATACCTATTGTTGAAATTAGAGCAAATAGAATTAATTCGGTTGCTATATTATACTCTTATATGACGTAAGAATAACACGGAAGGATATTTTTACACTACGCCTTAAAAGAAACCAAACATTATTTACTTGTTAAAAATAAATTGACACACAACAAAAGTACCAGGATGGGAAGATAATTAATGATTGTACTGAACCTCTTACCATTTTGTTAAAAACGAATTGATAACGTAATCGTCACCACCCCATAATATATTTAATAGTAATAATGTATTGTAAAAAGGTTTGTTGTAGATGCATGGGAAAACAGGAAAAAGGTTTTCATTAATCAATGCTATATGCCTATGTGTATTATAAATGTTTTAAGAAAATCTGTATTGCTGTGGATATTTGTTTGTTGATCGGTTTAATATATTCTGTACCAAACACCAGTAAACAAATGTAATCATAACATACAAGGCTGAGCTTAGTGCCGATTGTATGGATTATAGGTGATTTATCTGTATGCCCTCTTCCGGGTTCATATAATTACGTCATAATTTTTAATTAAATAAACGTGCCTAATATGCATGTGAATGTCCATTTTTACAGAAAAAATGCCAACATACAATAGAGTAATGTTCATCTGGTTGTTATGGCTAAGTCTTGAAATGTATATGACCATCTTTTTTATGTTTCAATTGGTCATACAGTTGTTAAACATGATGAAGTTTTCAAATATTGGTATACGTTTTCTTTTCTTTAAAAACATCTATATTACATTGTATATGTGGTCTATGGATGTACTTTAATGCTATATCTATGAAGAGCTCGAAATAAACATATTCTGTCTGCACTTTGAAGCTTGATATTGTCAATTCAAATGTATTTTCTTGGGTCAACATTAAATGTTTACACATTTGTAATTGACAATTGTATTTCCTATCTGAAGTAATTATAACAATCTTTTTCTTATATGGATCAACCAGACGGCGAATTGAATAGTTCTTAAATATAAATAGTTTTATGTCGATTTACCAGCTGACTATATAACAGGGGATTTCGTAATATTCAATTACATTTCAACACATTGTGTCGATACTATCATGAATGCAATCTTTTTGAAAATCAAACTAATTGTATTTCAAATGAATGCATGTTTCAATACAATAACAATAATTTCTTGATTATCACAATACACATAGATCAAGGAGGTCTTCCTTGTTTAGAAGTGCATATTTTGATACGGTATGCTCTGACAATTTCAATAAACCCTTTTACGTTCATTTTGTTAGTTTTACAAATGGAAGTATTTGTTTTGGAAACCAGGAGTAATATTTTCCATATGAAAATTGTACCAAGTAGATAAATATTATCTAAATATAAGAAACATTGGAATATTGTTCAGGAGTAACTTTTAAAACTTAAAAATGAAAGCCTGCGTCTAGGTTAAAAAAGCAACTTGATTTAAATTTACAATAAAAACGGAATTTATCTGACAAATCTACAATAATTATATAAGGAGATATGTAACGAAATTTTTATTGTGTCTAGTAACTAAATATTTCATTGTTGTCTAGTAACAAAATGTTTACTTTATTTTAAAAATGTCTCCATTTGATATCGCCTATCAAATTATACTGCAACATAATTAAAATGACATACAATCACATTTTATCAAATAATAGTTTTATAGTTTTTCACAATGATTTATAATAATACTGAATTACTCACTTTGCAATATTGATATGCAATAATAAAGATTTCGTTACAATATAATGTTTGAAAATTAATTAAGTTTAGAAAAAAAAATCGTATTCAAATTATAATTTTGGAAAGTTATTCATTAATTTCTCCTTTTATTTATGTTATTATACAATCATGATTATTGAATGATTCTTTTTATAGATTAACACGTTTATTAGATTTTACTTTATTAGGATTGTCCTTGTTGAGTTTTTTTTTGGCTTTTCACATAGCTGAAATTCTGATGATTGGTATTATTCTGATGCGGTTGTTGAAAAAGAGTTTTTGTTTGATGTATTTGCGCTTTAGATTTTGCCATTTGATAAAGGAATTTCCGTGTTGAATTTTCTTTTAAGTTCGATTTTTTTGGTTATTTTACGTTTTATAATTTATTGAGATTAATATCGATTCGATTAATAGAAGTTTTTAACTGTAAACTGGCGTATTAAATTCTAACCTGGTACCTTTTGTTAGCTATTATTCGTGTGTTTCTCTGTCCTATATGTTCTCCCATTTATTTGTATTATAAAAAAGAAGATGTGGTATGATTGCCAATAAGACAACTGTCCACAAGAGACCAAAATGACACAGACATTAACAACTATAGGTCACCGTACGGCCTTCAACAATGAGCAAAGCCCATACCGCATAGTCAGCTATAAAAGGCCCCGATAGGACAATGTAAAACAATTCAAACGAGAAAACTAACGGCCTTATTTATATATAAAAAAAATGAACGAAAAACAAATAGGCAACACATAAACAAACGACAACCACTGAATTACAGGCTCCTGACTTTGGACAGGCACATACCTAAATAATGTGGCGGGGTTAAAAATGTTAGCGGGATTCCAACCCTCCCCTAACCTGGGCAGTGGTATAACAGTACAACATAAGAACGAACTATAAAAATCAGTTGAAAAAGGCTTAACTCATCAGATGGACAAACATACAAGTAGACATGGCTGGGTACTTATACATCCCGACACAAAAACAGATCTGAGAGTACTCGCAGTTATCTGACAGCTAGCTCAAAACCACTAACAACTAATAAAAAATCATGCATCTAAGACTAAACTACCGATCCGTACACATCCAACATCCAATGGAGTTCGTGTAATGACGTCATAAACAGCCAGAGAAAAACATGACCTTGTGCAATGCCAAGTTACAGGTATCGACAGATTGTAGATCCATGATTATGTATATGTATATAACATACTAGTAATATTTTATTATTGTAGTCCTGTCATGTAATGTTGTCATTTCAATGTAATATTTAACATTGCCATAAAATCATAAGGTTTGGCATTCCACAAAATCAAGTTCAACCCACCATTTTAGGAAAACGTTCATTGTTATATTATAGTTCGTTACTGTGCGTTACATTTTAATGATGTGTTTCTATTGTGTCGTAGTTCTTCTCTAATATCTGATGTGTTTTCTTAAGTTTTAGTTTGTAAACCGGATTTTTTTTTTCGTAATCGTGTTATGAATTTCAAACAGCGGTATACTACTGTTGCCTTTATTAAACATGACCTGAATTTTTCATTTGTTCCTTTTTATATGTTGAGATCGTGTGTCTAAAATTGAGGCAGTTGAAGCTGTGTCGTTAGCTTCATCAATCTCTAGAATATAGAAATGAAACCCAATCAGCAATGATTGGATAAAAACAATTTCGTGAATATACCTGTATATATAAACTAATTAATATAACTTCGAATATTTTACTAATGCCAAAGGCGACTTATTTGAAATTAATAAAAGGTCTGCTCAGAGAGGTATATAATTTGGTTGTAGGAAAGCCGACAGCCTGCTGGACAATTTCTACATTCATCTTTTTGAAATAGAAACATCTGCATAGCTTTTATGGGAAAAACATAGCGGGTTAATTATTTTAAATTAGTTTTGAAGACGAAACGCGCGTCTGGCGCAAATATGGACGTTCAATCCTTGTATCTATGATGAGTTTATGTACCGATTTTTTCACATGATATAGTGGTTAAAATGTCGAAAGTTTTAATAAAATTTACTTCAAAGAAATATATATATATATATATATATATATAAAAGTACATCTTGTTGAACTGATATTGAGAGTAATTATATATAGACCCAATATATCGGTCTTGAGGTTTTGGAATACATTAATAGTCTATTATCAAGTTTCTATAAGAGAAATAGATATCGAAGATATATATATATATATATATTATATATGAATATATAGACATAAACAATATATCAGTCATTGTCAATCATGTCAAATCTATTATAAACAAATCATGACTTGACGGGAATACATCCTTGTTCAAATTATCGAAAACAAATGATGTTATTTTATATATCATAAAATAATGAGACATGGAAATCAAATTGTATCTGAAATAATCAAATAATCTCATGTTGTCGAGTTACAAACAGTCTCTTTAATCAAATGCAATATGTCTTCATTTTATATTTGCCGTCAAAATATACAGCAACATGCTTAAAATGATATATATTATACACATT
Source organism: Mytilus edulis (assembly GCA_019925275.1). Lineage (NCBI taxonomy): Eukaryota > Metazoa > Mollusca > Bivalvia > Mytilida > Mytilidae > Mytilus > Mytilus edulis. Next base: position 23,211,521 of record CM034361.1, on the reverse strand, counting down.
CTATCAAATGACAAGATTAGGGTGTTATATAATACTTAATATGTTAATTATACTTTATAACTGAATATACAATGTTAGAGAGCAATACTTATAGTTCAATCACATTAACAAATTGCACATTTTGAATTTATGAATGGTTTTAAACTTTAATACACTTTAAGATTAAAATCTGCTTCTCACATTTAGATAATAATGAATACGTTAATATATTTGCATGTGATTTCCTTCCATATCAAAAGTTTATACAAACGCAAACTTGTGTATACAGTATACGCATATAAAAACAATCGATTTTACATAGTCACATCTATGTATATAGTATACAGTTTATTTAAAAAAAAGGCCATTTGTCAATTGTTTTGTTGAAATTGATTTTAAGGTTAGATTTTTATTGTTGTGTTGTCAAAAAATAAGCCTGATAGATAGATAATGAAGATTACTATTAATTATTGATTGACAGTTTTAATTGTCACAATTCGCATCTGGTGCAGTGAAATTTGTACTGTGACTGCAATTGAAACATTTCAAGGATTTTTCATTTGTCTTTTCCGATATTGAATTTCTGATATGGTGAATGTTGATTAATCTCTGTGTGTCAATTTAAACACATGCGCACATCAAAAAGAACATTTGTTGAATTTATATATATCTTAATATCTTTAATATATCTGTTATTTGTGATTTCACTTTTCCCTTATGGTCCTTTTTGTCATATATATAAATTAGCTCCTCATATAATGAGACCTCATCTAAACACTCCATGACTTTCAAATTTTGTTGTGGTTTAAGTGACCCTGATGGATGTATACATAATAAAACTAGATGTATCAAAGCTACACGAATGGCCGAGTCTCAAATAGTTAAAAAAAATCTGCAATTTCAAAAACTCATGTGGACACAAACATGATGGTAGTCTCACATATCAAAACTCAGCTCAAAATCTGGAGGCGTATAGAAAAAAAGTCAGCATAACTAATTTTCAACATTTTTCAAAGTTGTAAACCTTTCAGTTTGGCAAAAGTTAGCGGAGCGAAACGAACTTAAACTTGGTGTGTAATTCATCATGGTTAACTCACATACCAAAAATCAGCTTACTATCTGAAAGTATTTAGAAAAAAAGTCCATATAACATATTTCCGAAAATTTATTAAAGTCCAACGCCCGAAATTACAGCAAAAATTAGCCGAGCGGAACAAAACTTTAACTTGATCTGTAACTCATCATTGGTAACGCGAGCTCACATACCAAAAATCCACCCAATATCTGAAAGCGTTCAGAAAAAAAGTCCGTATAACTGTGATTTTCAATAACTTATCAAAGTCCATAGCTTATAATTTCGGCAAAAAATAGCGGAGCAGAACAAAACATTAACTTGATCTGTCACTCATCATTGGTAACTCACATACCACAAAAATCATGCAGCCCAGTATCTGAAAGCGCCTAGAATAAAAGTCCGGTCCGTATAACTGTGCTTTTCAACAATTTATCAAAGTCCAAAGCCCGCATTTTCGATAAAAATTAGCGAAGCGGAACGAAACTTAAACTTGATCTGTAACTCATCATGATTAACTTACATACCCAAAAAAAAAACCAGCCCAATGTCTGAATGCGTTTAGACAAAAACTCCGTATAATGTTTTTTTGCGGAATGACGGAATGACGTAATAAAATTAACGGTACCAATTTTGTTGCACCAGATGCGCATTTCGACAATACATGTCTCTTCAGTGATGCTCGTGGCCAAAATATTTGAAATCCAAAGCTTATATAAAAGATGAAGAGCTATAATCCAAAAGGTCCAAAAAGTATAGCCAAATGCGTGAAAGGAATCAGAGCTTTGCATGAGGGAGATACATTCCTTAATTTATAATAATTTCCACCATTTTGTAACAGCAAATTTTAATAACACAAAAAATCCGTATTTTCATGCCAGTACAGAAGTACTGGCTACTGGGCTGGTGATACCCTCGGGGACTAATAGTCCACCAACAGAGGCATCGACCCAGTGGTAGTAATAAAATTAACGGTACCAATTTTGTTGCACCAGATGCGCATTTCGACAATACATGTCTCTTCAGTGATGCTCGTGGCCAAAATATTTGAAATCCAAAGCTTTTATAAAAGATGAAGAGCTATAATCCAAAAGGTCCAAAAAGTATAGCCAAATGCGTGAAAGGAATCAGAGCATTACGGAATGACGGACAAGGGTAAACCATATGGCACCGACAACTTTGTTATTTTCATAATTGTATCTTTGTTGACAAGAATGTCCGTCAGACACAAACCTATATACGATTTATTTCATCTTGAAATCTTGCGTTCACAGAAAAAGTTCTCCCTAAATATTCTACTTTTAAAGGATTTCATTTTATTCTTTCTGATAATAAAACGATATTGATACTGTCTTATACATAACTGTCTGACTGAAAAATAATTCAATGGTAAGATATAAGCTATGTTTGATAAAAGCCAATGCTCCGTGTTGAATACAGTACTATGATCTACAACGGTTTACTATTTAAAGTTTTGATATGGATGGGCTGTTACCTGATTGGCGTGCATTGGCACTCATATAACATCTCCTTAAATCTACATGTATATACATTTTATCGTACTCGGAACATAATAATAAAACAAATACATAAGACCAACAACATGTTTAAGAAGTGTTTTAAAACATTTTGAATATTTTTTAAAAATATAAATCAAAGTGTTCTACCAATAAAATGAATTAGGAATATTCGGATAATTACTTGTTACGGCTACGTATAAGGTTATTCGTTTGCGCTTGAATTAAGAGTTGGAAGGCCAAATAACACAAAGTGGAAGCGCTCTATTGGACACATATTAGAAACATATTTGTTCAATATGAAGAAGGTCGTATGTGCCTGTAAAATGGACGAGTCGTAACTTTTTCATAATCATATGATCAGAAAATTTATTGACCCTTTTTATATTATAGTAAAACATAAGGGGTCCTGTTAAGTCATTTGATTCGTAATGCTTAAAACACATAGAATCAAATTAAGTCCTTTTGTAAATTTTTATGACAGTACTTTTTTACAACTAAAAAAAGAATAATTTTGCATCTCGTTAAGAATAATCGTCAACACTACAAACGATTGCATATTGTTTCATATAATTGCATCTTTCTAATTGTTTGACATGAATTAGAATATAGAACAGGCCACTCATGAACAAGAAAAATGTAAAATGATACTTGAAACACAGCTGTTTGCCAAGTAATCAAATAAAATTCATCATGAAAATAATGAATGCTAATCAATTTCAGATTTTTTTTTACAAAAGCTAATAAATTCATAATTGTT
>CM034361.1:23077467-23193858 GCA_019925275.1 Mytilus edulis | reverse complement strand
CGAAATATCCAAATTCAAATAGAAGAAGGGCCAATCAATCTAATCAGGGGCCAGATAGAAAAATTGTTGCCAATTCACATGGGTGTTTACAGTTCTATGAGTTTCATTCGAGAACAGAACAATACCAGTGCCAATATTTTATTTGTTAAAATTATAAAATCAAATCGTATCAAACTAGAACTTTAACAGTTAATATACATCATAAGTATTGATAACTTTCTTAACCGTTGACATTGTTAATAAACGTTTGCATTAAAAACAAATTTTCATAGGCTTCGCCAATAATAATAAATTTAACATATATATATGCAAAGTAACATTGAGAATGGAAATGGGAAATGTGTTAAAGAGACAATAACTGGACCAAAAAGCAAAAACAACCGACGGCTTCCAATAGGTATTCAACACAGCGAAAAAATTGCGCACCCGATGGCGTGATTTAGCTGACCCTTATAGAAAAATATGTCATAGTCCAGTAATAATTGAGGTCATACTCAACTCCATAACAAAAAAATGAAATAAAATTTAAAATTATACAAGACTAAAAAAGGCCAGAGGCTGCTGACTTGGGACGGGGACACACATAATAAGTTTTGTAAGATATCAACCATTCCCTATACATCCAATGTAGAATGAACAAACACAAACCATGTGTACATCGAAGTAGAAGAAAATGGTCAGAATTTTATCAAAGTATTGTATAAACCATCAGTAGGCTGTCCTCGTTCATGTATTTTATTTTTATTTGATTTTAAATATTTCGTTTTAAATAATTAAAAAAAACTATGTTTGCGATGAAAATACAAGTGTACGTGCATCAGTCTAAAAAGATGTCTATGAATTTAACAGGATCAGTCGTTTAATATAGAATGCACCAGAATATAGAGTATTTAATATTCATTGATATTAAAGTGCCGGAGAGCTCGTCAAATATATTTTCATGGTCGATTTAAAAATATTTTACCTGATCCAAAACTATACATTTATTCCTATAAAGTAAAACTAACTTCTAATTTATTACAGTTTATAGACAGTAATAACCCCCCAGGAATGGTTTATGTTTAAGAGTTGTATCGAAGTTTTTTTTAAAGTAGGCAAATACATTTCCTTTGCTTCTATTTTTCTAAGAAGTATTACATTTGAATTTGATTTCATTTGTACTGCATACATTAATATGTAGATTTACAGTAATGGTTTTAGATTTCTTAATTTTTATAGTTCTTGCATCGTTACATTAAATCAATTTATCAAACTTTTATATATAATAGATATTTTGTAGATGTCATTTAATTTTTAAAGTACAAATGTATTTCAAAATAATATGCTTTGCATCCTTCAAACCCGTGATCAGGAGATGAATCATAACTTTATTTGATTTAAAACGAAATTAAATATTAAAAAAAACAACTTTAGGAATAAATGCCTTCGTAAATCAAAACGTCGCTATTACAAACTCTTAATGTCAAAATGAAGAAAAGAAAAAGAAATGAAAACTTATTTACGATCTGTAATGATAACTTCACAGAGTTAAGTCGTTCAGTGAATGCTTGATAAATAATCATGTAATAAACCTATTTTTGAACATATAACCTAATCCTTACGATATCGTCAGATATATTTAAGATCTGATTAAAGTAAAGCATGAGCAAAAGTTGTCGAATCAGTTCTTTTTTTTCAAATTATTTTGTTTCTGGTTTTAAAATATTTCGACAAACTATAAAACTTGAAATTAATTACAACTGTAGACGTTTGAGCGACTCAACTGAATAAAAACCTGTAATAAATTATTGATATATTTCTGTTTTGTTGTTTCGTACACTGCTGCAACAACTATAAAGTTATGTAACACAAATACCGAACTCCGAGGAAAATCTAAACGGAAAGTCCCAAAATCTAAACGGGGAAAATGTCCACAGACCTAACCTATACTTCTGTCATTTGTTAGGTCTTAAAGGAATTTTTTTTTTTCAAATTTTTTTTTCAAAATTTCTGTTACCAGGTTCCTTTTGTTGGCTATTAATCGTTTGTTTCTCTATCTTATATTTTTCTCTCATTTATTTGTATTGTAGTCCTGTCATGTAATGTTGTCATTTTAATGTTATAATTAACATTGCCATTAAAACGGGAGGTTTGGCATGCCGCAAAACAAGGTTCAACCCACCATTTTTCATACAATGCCCTGCACCAAGTCAGGAAAATTGCCATTGTTACATTATAGTTCGTTTCTGTGTGTGTTACATTTCGGTGTTGTGTCTCTGGTCTCTGATGTGTCGTAGTTCCCTTATATTTGATACGTTTCCCTCAGTTTTAGTTTGCAACCTGGATTTGTTTTTTTCTCTATCAATTTATGAATTTTGTATAGCAGTATACTACTGTTGCCTTTTCTCAGCAAATGTCAATATCATTAACGAGTACAATAATGTAGATCACCAAAAATAGAATAAACAACAAAAGAAATGATAAATGTTGGTTAATATATTTGATAACGTTTTTAAGGTGGGAGTGTTCTAACAAGGCAATGTTTCAAAGTATTCAAAAGACAAATATCAAGCTCTATTATTGTAGTCTTAAACCTATGTTTACATAGATAAATCAAGGTTAATGTGTTCAGAATATTTTCAATGCAAGAGAAAATACTTTTAAAATTTAGAGTTTAAAGGTATATTTACATATATATTTGTTTTGTTTACTTTGCTAAGTAAATAAATACTCAACCTCGAAATTACATCATCATCGCCATGGAGTTCGGTATTTTTGTTACATTTTTGACATACTGTTTATGAGTTGATAAACACAACAAAGGTGGTTCAACCCAGGTGTCTAATCTTTAATTAAGTTGCAATGCCCTTTAATTGCGTCTTTAATTTGGGTTTCAATCGAACGCCTCAGTGTGACCGGTCATGTCGACAAATCACGCGTCTGGGGTATCAAATGATAAGTCAGATATATATCTACGATTTGTTTGTACACGTTTGTGTCTGAATAAAATAAATTGAATAATTGTACTTTTTATACATTAACAGACTAATGGCTTTTAAATTGTTAACTTCCTGATTGATTCAAAACCAGTCAATCTTTTATATGAATATCACAAAAAAAAAATTATTTTATATTTAAACGACATTTATGGTATTAAAGTGATACAATAACCTGATATGGTTAAGTTGTTATAACCACATCAAGGTTCTGGACTTTTCTAAATGTTTGTGATGAAATCAGATTTTTTTAATATGAACCATGGAAACATTGATACAAATAGAATAAACTCATCATAGATACCAGGATTACAATATTATATTAACGCCAGACGCGCGATTCGTCTACAAAAGACTCATTAATGACGCTCGAATCAAATATTGTTAAAAGGCCAAATAAAGTACGAAGTTGAAGAGTATTGAGGACCAAACATTCCTTAAAGTTGAAATTTCTTTTGTTATTCTATCACAGATACTTGTTGTATCTCAATTAAATGACAAAGTCATAAGATTATATTTTTAAATTACATATCATGTACTCTGTATAATGATATTGCATTTCGTAATGTTTCACCATATAGTAGCTTTATATCATGGCTATATCTTTTTTTTAGATACAACACAATTTTTTCGTTATTAACTAACGTACTAACGTATTCGTTTTTGTATAAATATCTCCCCATTTTCGGCATTTTAAAACTTGGTTTAAAAAGGTTATTAAGCTGTTCTGTAAAACAATGATAAATAAACTATAAAAGTAAAATATTAACCTCAAAATAATTATTTTTTAAGCTAATTGGTTGTGCAGGGACTTTGTTCTTTCTATTGCTTGATTTTGATATTTTGCAATAATAAAAATTGAATGTTTATATGTAAGGCTAACACATAGTCAATTAGACCCCTAGATCTGCAGTTCCTCAAAATAGTTGTCTTTTCGTAGTGCGAATCTTTAGAACTACATGTATGCATATAGAACAAAATAAAAGTCTCCCAAGTTCAATTGTTTCATTATTTTATGATAATAAACGCCACTTTGCTGCCTCCTAATTTCAAAAACCCTATAGGAATTATGCAGCTGCCAATTAACACATTTCAGGAGACACTTTACTGCCAATTTATCTTTTTTTTTTACATTCTCTTACATCTGGGATTCAGACTGTTTATAATTAGTGCAAACTTAAATTGCAAAGACTTTCTAAATATTCTTATCTTAAGATCTTGTGATTTATATTAAAACATAAATAAACTCATCATAGATACCAGGATTGAAATTGAATATTTGCACCAGACGCTCTGTTCGTCTACAAATTAAAAGACTCATCAGTGATCTGGAATCAAAAGAGTTCAAAAGACCAAACAGAGTACAAAGCTTAAGAACATTGAGGACCACAAATTTTAAAACGTTTCGCCAAATAAATCTAAACTATATATTCCTGAAGTGAGTTGAGGCTTTGCGACAAACATTTATTTTGCTACTAAATATATATTTCAAAACCATGCTAATGTATAAAGATACATTTAAGAATAATTATTTTGGCACAAGGAAATACATTCTTTCTGGTCAATTAATGTAGGTCAAATATAACGTTAAAGATATCGTTCTTGGATTATTACGAGACCAAAGTAACCCATTTAAGCACGTAAGTCCCCAAATTATTTAATCTGGACAAATGAACGAGACAATATATACTTGCACAAACACACTGTAATCAGTCTTACCAACTGTAACAAACGATACGAAAAAGCAACGTAGTTATAACTAAAAACTTTCAAATCAGATTCAACGCTTAAAAACACATTTGAAGTGGCATGTCTGATAGTTGGCACGTATTAAATTATTTATGGTTATGATATTTTTTTTAGTTTTATCCGACCTGTTCATCGTAAAGATTTGAGATTTTAAAGCTTAACATAAATTAGGAAAATAATGCAGATTTCAATCAAAACCTAGCTGCAAAATCACTTATACTGAAACAGATAATTCACTCTTATAAGACAAATAAAAATGTCTGAAACAACTGACATGACAAATGGTTTATATCAAAACTCAACTTCCAAATCATCTCTCAGTATCGAGAGAGATATTTGACATTTAAATTATTATGAAACAACATACTACCAAATGTTCAAAGATTTTATCTTAGCTTTACCCAACGATTACATAATAGAAATCATCTTATTTCAATAGTCAAAAATTGCAGCATTATTCAAACTTATATAGAAGACATGAAAACATTTCGCCATTATCAGTTTTATATAAAATGATTATTTAAGATAGTTACTTACATAGTATAACAGCCTTTAATCAATTACAGTCATTTACAAATCAATACATCATCTGGTCGAATTATATCTGCCAAAAGAGGTTGATAATTTTCACACAGGATAAACCTGTGCTGTCGTCGAAACAACGGTAAATTTATTATATAACTATCTAGCGATCTTAGCTTTGATTTGATTGGTGAATGATTTTATTTAAAATCAAATAAATATATACGTGTTTCAAAAATTTGCTATCACGCCATTCAGTTTAGATACGATCTATATATTTAAATATAGTTAGTAATGCATTTCCAATTATAGATTTAAATCTAATGAAAGGTTCTATAAATTATTACAGTTCAGTTGTACTGCGTGTTTCGATTTTCTTTGCTTTGAAATAATGCTTTTTTAATGAATTTCTATCGCTCTAACCTGGATCATTGTTTCTACTAGCATTACGGCACTTAACACATTCGCCATAGTGTATGTAAGCATGTAGGTCACAATATTTTTTTACACTGATTTGTTTTTTTAAAGTTCATCTGGCTGTACATTCAGAATTAAAAAAAGCATGAACTTTTATTAAAGATCGATATATTTCCATTGGAGTTTTGTTACACTCCTAAGTGGTTTTTTTTAAGTTTTATCTTGCTGCATGTTGAAAATTGGAAATAGTCATGAATACAGTTTAAGAAATTAAGATAAAGTTGCGAATGGAAATGGGGAATGTGTCAAAGAGACAACAACCCGACCAAAGAGCAGATAACAGTTGAAGTCCATGCCCACCAATGGATCTTCAATGCAGCGAGAAGTTTATTTAAACACCAATTTCCAGATTCTTCTAGTACGTCATTAGTTACATTCCTTTTTTCCAAATCTACTTCCCAACCCTACCCCGATTAGTTTAAAAGCTAATGGTAACTGTAACTTTAACGTCTGTCTGTGAATATTGATTTTTTCTTGTAAACAGGAACATATATTTTCTATTTATCAAAATAATTTCTAAAAACGCTTTTGTCGAAGTTTGGACATTTGTGTCGTCTATATGCTGAAGCATTAAAAAAAACCTCTTTACTGCATATCACTTGATTTGTTGATATGTTTTCCTAAGGTAGTAAATTGATTACAGAATTAATTGTAAGCTATCAATCATATCAGGCTTTTGATTTGTTACACAATACGTACGTCTCGTCTCTGTCAGACTCAGAGGCACTTGTGTCAAAACAGTTCTCATGAAGATCATCGCAAACCAAAAGTTCTTTTAAATTTGATCCAAATACGACTTATAACGTACATGATTACGATAGGACAAGCCAAAACATATTTTGTCTTGATTTCTGTCCAAAATACCTTAGCCATGATATATACATCAGATTGTTATGGAAAATATGTTTGAATATTTCAAATAAAAAAAGATAGTTTTATTAGGAAATATAACACGTACATGTAACTCCGATTCATGTATCGGTGTTATGCTCCTCTGTGAATATTTAAAATGTTCATTGTTTGTTTTTAATCTGTTTATTAGTTGCAAAACGGATAATGATTCACCATCACGAACATGTACAAGTTTACCACAAGAGTATTTTCCTATACTATTGAAGGACGAAAATCGATCTATTTGGAATGTTTCATGCTTGAAAGCATATTCAATTTTGCACGATATTTATCTGAAATAATTCAATTATGTTTCTAACTAGGATTGCTAAGGTCAATATGGTTAAGTTTAAATACTTTAAAAATACTATTTGATAAACAATGTGTATGCATGTAATACTTTTGTATAATGACATAATTTCCCCATTTCGCATTAATTGATTTATAAAATGTATCTGCTAGGATATAACATTATACTGATTTTAATGTTGCTGGAATGTATTATTTCTATCATAAGGCATTCATATACTGAAAAATTGGTTATATGTCTGTTTTCGTTACAAACACGAAATATATAAAAGTGATATTCAAGAGACGAAAGATCCCAGAGGGAAAGTCAAACTCATAGATAAAAAATAAACTGACAACGCCATGGCTAAAAATAAAAAGACAAACAGACAAATAATAATACAGAAGACACAACATAGAACACTAAAGACTAAGCAACAAAAACCCCACCAAAAACTCCGGCAGGGTAAGCAGATCCTGCTCCATATGTGGCACCCGTCGTGTTGCTCATGTTGTAAGCTCAAACGGCGCATAGATCATCCGTATACTACAGACACTATGGATGCAAAATAAAAATTATAATAACACATCAAACGAATGGATAATAATATGAAAAAGAAGATATGGTATGATTGCTAATGAGACAACTCTCCACACGAGGCCAAATGACACACATTAGCAACTATAAGTCATCGTACGGTCTTCAACAATGAGCAAAGCCCATACCGCGTAGTCAGCTTTAAAGGTCCCAAAAGATAAATGTAAAGCAATTCAAATGAGAAAACTAATGACATAATTCATGTAAAGTTTATCTTAAAGTCATATGAAAGTTCAAATTTAAAAAAAAGTTTCATATGTTTTATATATCTTGATGTTTAAGTTTGACTATAAAGAAAATCTTTAATAATACAACAAGCATGATAAATGTACTGCTATTGTATTATTGTTTACCCGTACTCCAATTCGTCGATACATTATCCCGTATTAGTGGACAGTACCAATAAAATTGAGAATGGAAATGGGGAATGTGCCAAAGAGACAACAACCCGACCATAGAAAAAAACAACAGCAGAAGGTCACCAACAGGTCTTCTATGTAGCGAGAAATTTCCGCACCCGGAGGCGCCCTTCAGCTGGCATCTAAACAAATGTATACTAGTTCAGTGATAATGAACGCCATACTAATTTCCAAATTGTACACAAGAAACTAAAATTAAAATAATAAAAGACTAACAAAGGCCAGAGGCTCCTGACTTGGGACAGGCGCAAAAATGCGGCGGGGTTAAACATGTTTGTGAGATCTCAACCCTCCCCCTATACCTCTAGCCAATGTAGAAAAGTAAACGCATAACAATACGCACATTAAAATTCAGTTCAAGAGAAGTCCGAGTCTGATGTCAGAAGATGTAACCAAAGAAAATAAACAAAATGACAATAATACATAAATAACAACAGACTACATTTCAGGTATTGTATAGCTTTGTCCATCTCTGAATTTATGTACAAAAAGTATCATTCAACATTAAAAACTACTTGTGTGCCTATAGAGAAAATAGCGTGATTTAGACAAAACAATAGATTACTTTTTTTCTGTTTCAAACATTTTTTAAATCGGGATATCGAAACAAGTTTAACAACGTCTGATTAACTGTTTCTTTTGTACTTTTCTTAACTGGTGTATTCATTTTACTATTGCATTAATCAAATATGAGAATTTAAGTCACAAATTTGGTGATCATGACTTTGAAAGCCTTTGTCCCTTTTAATAATGTGAAATATTTTTACAACATTTCTAATAAAGGTAATTTTCTAATATTTGATATATTTTTAAAAGCCGTACAGTAATAATAATTATTTAAAAAATTTGATAATTAAATTTATTTCACCCTAAATTACTTATTGCCATCGTTCTGCTATCAATTGTCGTTTTTTCTACAACAATTAAATATAAGTCATATATTAACGTTTTCAATGAGGCGAGGATCTAGCAACGTTAACAAAAAAGTCATGTATCAGGCTAGACACTGTTGAGGCCAATGCAATGACCTTATGATAACTTGTTAATATGAATGATCATAAGTTTGATCGAAGTTTTGTTGTTGTTTTTACGTTTGTCTCATTGTATTAGCCAATAACTACCGCAGAACAATATTCAAAATGAAGAAAGATACAAGCATTAGATGAAATTAAAAAGGGTATTGCACTTGTATCTGCAGTATATTATGCTTAAATGCATAACCATCGACCGTTTTATGTGTCCTAATAGCATGCAGTCACGATGACGCAGTTATTATGACATTAAGATAAAAAAAAAAAAATCACTGAAACACATCATTACACTGCTAAATGAGCCTCATGAACCACAGGAGGTACACATATGTTTTCTGGAAGGGTATATAATAACTGCTCAAGATGTGACAGTCTTCAGGTCTTTCGTGTATGAGCGGTAATATGACAACCGACACAAAGCAGTGGTCATATATCACACATATTTTCAATACAATTTTCTACAATTTGTGATGACGTCCGTCAAATTTCCGGCGGGAAAGTTGATTTTAACTTTCAACTTCGTTATTGATTGTAATTGATTGTTCGGTTTTGTATTTGTTATTCTCTGAGAGCCTTTGAATTATCTTAAATAGACGCAACGTGAGTATGATGTACTTTTTTCGGGCCTGGATTTAATAAGTTTTTTCTACAACCAGGGTCGATAACAGTGATGATAGATGCTTCAAATCAGAGGGTATAGTACCCTCCCCGGTTACCAGATAACGTTTACTATTTGCTTCGTTTTCTACCAAACAAGTTGTTTTGAAGTAGGAGTAAACACTGGTCTAGTTGAATTCATAATAATTTGTTCAGTTACAGTGAGACGTCAAGATGTGGGCTGTGAATTTGAAGGATAGTTAAATTGTTGTCCATAACTACTTATTAATCACAATAATGATAGACAATCTTATACATAATAATATAAAAATATTCTCCATAAAAATTTAAATGTTTTGATTTTCCATTTAAACCACATGTGTTTTCAGTGATTCAATACCCTTTTTAATTAAGTTGTTATTACTCCGTTCAATATCCAGACCGATCTTAATTGTAAATAAATATGCATTTAAAGCAGGCATCATCTGAAAGGAACCATTCAAATATAAATATAAATAGCCATTTTTATATTATATAATCAAAAAAGTCACTTGTAAGTTTACAATTTCATATACTGATTTGTTTAATTATGGAAATTAATTTATAAAAAGGCAATATCATGCAATAACCAGCAAACATTTTCTGTAATATAAAGCCACTAACTTGATTACCTGGCCACATATTATTCTAATGTACTGGGATTTTCCCTCAATTAAATCATTTCAAAATATGGGCTAAACTTACAAATACCTGTCTTTAACAAATATTGTATGAACACTTAATCACAGAAAGATGATTAGTTTAGACGTTGTTTCATCTAATTTTCAACCAGTTCAGTTTGTCGATGAAATCTCTGGAGTTGTGCTATGTCAACCGATTATAACTATATTTCAGTCCAAATCTCTTGTATTTAATTTTATATAAAAAGATATTGAGGATGTTCACTTCATCATTTTTTAGTCCCCGTTTATATATCCTTTAGCAATATACATATACAATATTAGGTCAATGTCAGAAAAACATAAACTTTTTTGTATGAGCTGAGAAACGGGGGAAGGGTGCGGCTCTTTCTCCAGTTTTGCGCCGATAACAAAAAAGTATATATTTTCTGACATTGACCGAATAGTGTTTTTATACTGCAATTTTAGTTAATACATTGATAATTATAAACTGTAAAACTTATTTCAAACTTATTTTCATCCTTTAAGGAACCCTTGATTATAGAAAAAGTTTTCCATGATGAAATTGACATTGCACAAAATATAGCTGTGTTACTATATTTAGGAAATAAACACAACTAGTTGCAGTATAATTTATATAACGCATACTCATAGACAATGTTGTCTCTGCTTTATAGTATGTGTCATACTTTTTACTATATAATACTATATTGAACTTCTATCAACTACATTGAACTTCTATCAACTACAAAAAACAGTTTTAGTGACGCCTTTGGTAAATTTATTTGCCTTTTGGTATGGATGTTTCAATTTAATTTTTGGTGTACATCTGATATATATATATTTTTTTCTTTTGCTGTAGGATCATACGTATTGTCTTGGTAACCAATTAGGTCTGTTTGGCTTGCTCGCACAATTTTAGTTATACATGTTAACTGTACAAAACTGCCATTCAGTTTTGAGGTTTTCTAGTGATAACACTAGAAATATCTGTTGTTTGCAGTCGTTCCGTTAGCTTTTTTGTTTGGCTTTTTAAACCAACCTTAGCTTTGAGTGTTATGTTGTAGTTTAAACTCTCTGAACTTACTTTATAAACCATATTCAAGATATGATATGATTTTGTGACATTTTTATGTATAAAAAATCGTTTGGTGGAATAATATTTAACTTCAAAGGTTTATAAACTTTCACTATTTGTCTATAAAACAGTAAATGTATAGTATGATTTAATGACGAATAGCTTTTATTTAACTTTTCAATGATAAATGTATCAAATAGGAGTACTTACATAGGTTGCTTGCCAATAAGCTTTCACATCATTTAGCTGAGAAGTAGTTTGTTTAGATACAATGCATTTGCACTGCATTTTAAATCGTAGATTTAAATCAACTCAATTAGTAACTATTATAGTACACTACCAGGAACTAATGAGGCGTGCTAGTGTACTTTAAATGTCACTATACATATACAGTACTAAAACGAAATATCATCAATCAGTATGTTTTTCCAATATCCTTCAAGGACACTTACGGATGTTTGTACCTCTATTTTTTGAAATTTTGTCAGATTTTCGGAATCCTCTGATTTTATCCATGTATTGCCATTAAAAATTGTCCACTAACCCCTACTTTTTTTTTCATAATTTTATAACTTAAAATTTAAAAAGCCATGTTTCAAAATCTTTATTATCCTTGTTATTTTTACATAGATTTTGAAACAAAAGAGGTGCCAATGTTAAATGTATGAAAAATATAGAGAGAATTATTTCCCGCCAAATTTTCAATGGCTTATCTCAAAAAGAAGCACACGGACCCTCCATTTTTTTCTGCTTTTTTAGTTTCTTTTTTTATATACTATCAATTCATAACAGTCTTTTTAAAAGCTTGTTATATCTAAACAGAGTAGCGAACGTCCTTAAAGATATTCATTTCACAGTAATGTTGAGAAAAACTTGTTTTCATGTCCGAAAAATTACAGAAATGAAACAGGAAGTGATTTTAACCAAAGACATTGAAATTGTCATTTGTCATGTCTCTTCGAATCACGCACCATTTAAGCGTTACTATAGTTATCAAAGGTACCAGGCTTATTATCTGATACGCCACACGCGCGTTTCGTCTACATAAAACTCATCAGTGACGCTCAGATCAAAATAGTTAGAAAGCTAAAGAAGTACAAAGTTGAAGAGCATTGTTGACCAAAATTGCCAAAAGTTGTGCTAAATACGGCTAAGGTAACTTATGCCTTTGGTAATAAAATCCTTAGTTTTTCGAATAATTCATACTTTACAAACAGCAATTTATAAAAATGAACAAATAATTTATATTCATGTCAACACCGTATTGCTAACTACTGGGCTGGTGATGCCCTCGTGGACGAAACGTCCACCAGCAGTGGCATCAATAACGGTTCCTCATGAGTTGAAATGTGTTCTTCTGAGGATGTACATATTTGGCAAAACTAATGGAAGAGTGAGTGTGAGGATATGAATGCCGACGCTCAAAGCTTCATTTTAATGCGTGAAAATACTTCTTCAGAGCATTTGATTTCACTGCTAGTTTATTAAGAGCACTATTGATTTTTGCATTTTATCAAGTTACACATTTGCATGAAGCCAACTTAATCAAGAGTTAAGAAACGAAAACATTTGCAATTTTCTTAGTTATAAAGAGGCATAACTGTAAAATGATAAATAACTCACTTGCAAATTAATTTTGGTTCTTAGCATTTTGCATATTAATTACATTTGCTAAAGCCAACATTAAGTGAGAGTGCGGTAACTGAAACTAAAGTAGAACGGGCGGACGGATAGATTAATGGTCAAGGGTAACCCCCAATGTCCCCTTCACCTAGCAACGGGATCATACGAATACAACTAATAGTGTGAATGCAATTCAAATATAAAAATTAGAAGCTGTGTTATGATTACCAATGAGACAGCTCACCAGCTATGAAATATCAGTTCAAAGGAGATAACTTAAAGACTGAATTGTGTACAATTTAATGAACGAAAAATAAATAGTATGTACATCAAAAAACGACAACCACTGAATTAGAAAAATTGAACACTTTTTGGGATTAGTTTTGTTTTCTAATACCTTGTCCTTGTTGAGATCTTAAACGTTTTATTGACGAACATTTTGGTATAATACTTTGCGGTTAAAAAATAGTCTTATTAGGAAACCTAAAACATACCTCTGATTCATTTATAGGTTTTGACTCGCATGTTGTTATTATTTTTTTTTAAATTTAGATGTTTGTTGAAATTGTTTTAAAGTTACAAAACGGGAAATAAATTACCGAAACGGAAAGTTTAGACACTTATCACACGCCATTTTTTTTCCATATTTTTAATGACGAAAATCAATTCATTGTAAATATGGGAAATTTTGAAATAACTTATGATTTATTGAATTCCATGATTACTAGGGTTAAATCATGTCAATGAAGGCTTTTCAAGAGAAGTTTGAGTTTTAAGGAATAAATTTTATTGTAATGATAAATTTATTTATGAAATAATTTTAAAACAAGTTGCATTTAGTATTGTTATTAGAAGGCAATCATACATGCCTTGTAGAAAAAAAAAGCAATTAATTATTGTTTTTTTCTTCAATATTAGGATGGCCAACTGATATAAGTGATTTTGACCAATAAATTTGTTTCCAGTATTAAACATACGTTATCCTATCTGGTAGCTCCTGACGTGTTTATGAATTCCAAAACCTATATATTCCCTATGTGTGTACTACGTGTAGTCAAAGTTATTGAAAGATATTATGAAATTAAATACCTTTATGTTTAGAAAAAACATTTATGTAATTTGTATGAATGTAATGTCATTTGAAGTTTGAAATATGTCTGACAGAAAAAGTTTAGGTCTATATCATATTTTAATATTAACTAAAATCTTTCTAATATTGTCATATTATGACAAATGACCCAATATTCATTTTGCTATATCAGTGTGAATTTCAAATTCCTCTTTTGGAGATAATGTCAGATGGTATATTTTAAAAGTTTTTAATATGTTTCTTCTTTTTTATCACAGGAGATGTAATAAAAGGGAAAGTCTTTGTCAGGTTGCAGATGTCATGCTTAACCCATATTGAATTCCCTTTCTACTCCGCAAGTATTTGGAGACCAGATGTATTTTGCCACTGTATTTAACCGTACGCTGGAAAAGATGAAAATGTCTTGAAACAAATAGAGTTGTTCTGCATTGTTTTCAAAACAGTTTGTCAAAAGGATATACAATAATGCCAAGAAAACACTTTCTAAAATGCTTTTCGAAACATATATGACACTAAGAATCTAGTCATAATTATATTGAATTTAGGTTTTAATCAGATAATCTTGATAATTTAAAAGCCCTCTTTAGTTGAAATGTTTTGTCAAACCTTAAATTTTACTTTAAATAGAAGAGAAGTAAACCTTGGCTTTGGACATGTATGCGGTCATGGAAATGTACAATATCAATTGAATCTGCTGGAGAGAACATAATTTTAACAGACCTACCTATCCTACTGTATGATCCAGGATCGGGTAAGGAAACAACACATCTTTTTTAATGTTGCCTTAGGTAAAAGGGTGTGTCGTTGAAGACATGGGTTATGTTTGTCTTTATCAAGCCTGGACCTTGGCAGCTATATTGAGTCAGAAGTTAGGTAAAGGGGTGCGTCCAAGTAAACCTAAGTTATGCTTGTCTCTATCAAGCCTTGACCTACGTAGCTTTATTGACTCACAATGTATTAAAGGAATGTGTCCAAGTAGACATGAGTTATGCTTGTCTCTATCAAGCCTTGGCCTACATAGCTTTATTGACTTACATGGTATTAAAGGGATGCGTCCAAGTAGACATGTGTTATGCTTGTCTTTATCAAGTCTTGACCATGGTAGCTGTATTGAGTCAGAAGTTAGATAAAGGGGTGTGTCCTTGTAGACCCGAGTTATGCTTGTCTTTATTAAGCCTTGACCTACGTAGCTTTCTTGACTAACAAGATACGTAAAGGGAAACGTCCAAGTATACATGAGTTATACTTGTCTTTATAAATCCGGGACCTACGTAGCTTTATTGACTCACAAGGTAGGTAAAGGGGTGTGTCCCTGTAGACCTGAGTTATGCATGTCTTTATCAAGTTTGGACCTTGGTAGCTGTATTGACGCACAAGTTAGGTTAATGGGTGTTTCCATAACACATAACTTATGCTTGTCTTTATCAAGCCTGGACCTACGTAGCTTTATTGACTCACAATGTAGGTAAATGGTTGTGTCCGGGAATTTTTTAACCTACATACCTACCCTCCAGTAAATGCCAGGGTTTGGTTTGGGGAACAACACATATTTATGTGTAGCCTTAAGTAAAACGGCATGCCCCTGAAGCCCCAAGTTATGCTTGTCTTTATCAAGCCTGGACCTAAATAGCTGTATTGACTCACAAGGTACGTTAAGGGATAATCTTAAAGACATAAGTGATGCTGGTCTACATCAAGTCTGGAACTATGCAGCTTTATTGACTATCAAGGTAGAAAAAAGGGAATGTCACTATCCACCTTCTTTGGTTTATTGGCTTTCGCAAGGTATATGTAGGCAAAGGGGTGTGAAAACGGAGACCTCAGTTATCATGTCTGGACCTACATTGATTTATTGACCTGCAAGGAAGCGAAAGCGGCGTGTCCTAGTAGACCCGACCTATGCTTTTTTCAAGCCTGGACCTACGTTTTTTACCGACTCGCAAGCTATAAATGTAGTACATGATTAGGAAATATTTAATTTAAAGTATGTATCTATATGTAGCTGTTATCGTGTCAATAAAAAAATTCTAATTTCAGATAAAAGAATTTTAATACATGAAATTATAATGGGAGGGCACACTTAATTTATTTTTTCAGATCCAATATATCTTGGAAATTTTAAGCGTTATTTAAATGTTAAACTAGATAAATGTGCATGTTTTAATTTGGTGAATGTATTCAATTGAAAATCGGAACCCGAAATTATTTATCAAACATCCAAATTTACGATAGACTTAGATTTGACGTTATGAATAAACTCATCATAGATACCAGGATTAAATTTTGTATTTACGTCGGTCGTGCGTTTCGTCTACTAAAGACTCATTAGTGACGCTCGAATCCATATGGTTGAGTAAAACTATTTTTGATATTGATGAAATTGGTCCTTGAATGATTTTCTAACGAGATAAATGGCGACAGACGCCCTTAGTCCTGATGTCATACATGCATATTTCTTAGGCTATAACTATATGTATTAATGTACCCGACCAGACAAATGTAGGCGGTGTACACTACACAGTTCAGCAATAAAACAGATCGTGATTTACAGTTGAATCGTACAAAATGGACAAAGAAGAACAATTTATATACTAACAGTTTTAAAAGAAACTACAAAATACAGAATACATTCAAATAACATTCTACAACAATTCATGTAAATCAATTTTTGTTCATTTTCGTCTAGAATCTGGCTGAAAATCATTGAAACAAAATATAATATAATACAAATACCACAAATTATTAAACAAAAATCATATATATCATTTTCAATTCATCATACAATCTGCTTGTGTAAATCATCACATTCTTATTGTTTACTCCTCCCTAAACCTACCGAATATATCCATAAAAACCTGACTACATTTAAAATAAAAACGTCGCTCTCTTTATAAAATCAAACAGCCCAAACATAATGTCGATTCGTTGAATACCGCCACCTTGGATTGTTAAATATCAGTCACAATCGGTCTAGTTATTTGCTTTAAATTGCAGACTTTGAGACCTATTGGCAATATCAATGTTAAAGACTGTTTATATAATAAATAAAGACAGTAAGTGATTTATGGCATTATAAAGACTGTTTAACAAATATCAAATATTTTTGTTTTTTTCCCTTGATATTTCCAAGGTAACTTTAAATGTAAAAAAACGTTTTTTGTTTAAAAGAATAGATAGTTATTCTTTCGATGCAGCAAGACAATCAGTTCTGTAACACTATTTTTTTCTACTTCCCCTTCGTATATCAAAATACCTATCTTTTTATATATTATTTCAAAGTTATATCTCACAGATATATGTATGTATTTGTCTTTGTGAACAATCTATGTAAATTTAAGCAATTTTACACGACTTCAAGCTTGAAAAGAAGCAGAGTGAAATTACCTTTTATCAGTATGTTTAACAAAAGCATTATAAAATCTACCTTGGTCAAATAATAAGCAGCCGATAAAGTAAATCTATCTAAGGAAACATAAAACGATGATCTATCTTTAATACAACCTTCGTGAGGAAAAAGAAACAAAATACAGTTTTAAAAGAAACAACGATGTATTTCTAAAAGGAGGAGGTTGAATTGTTTATCAACATAATCTAATCATAATCATAGAATTACAAATCAAACAAGGGTGTCTGTTGTTGTTGCCAATACATAAAAACACTAATCTTCGCTAATTAACTTTTAGCTAATTGAAAGTGAAAATTTGAGGATAACCAATATAAAGTATCAATTTCATTTAATTCTCTGAAATTTATTCAATCAAAGCTTTTGATTTTTTTACAACTATTATCCATGTGAATTACAAAAATCGTCTAATAAAAGTAAACGCTATAAATTTATCACTTTGGGATATCATAAGCTATAGTTTCTTAAAAATGAACGGATAAAACATGCTACGCAGAGGAACAAGTGATTTGTATGCTAGACTTTCTTACTAACAATATTTTTGTTGAATAAAGGTGTAGACATTTTCTTCAAATTGTCAACATTCCTGATGTTTTTCCAAACTTTTCTGATTTGTTTTCATTAATGTATCCATGTGTACATGTATGTTTCTGTTCATTATAAATATTTACTGTTAAGTCATTTATGTAAATATCCTTTTGGCCTTGCTCAGTACTAATGCATTCGGTCATTGTCCAGTACGGTGTTATTTTCTTTTTGTTATTTTCTGTCATTTTTGCTCATTTTATTTTCATAGTGATTGTAACACACAGTTGACTGCTGTAGCCCTATTTTGACATTAGTAACTGTTTGTTTTGTTCAAGCATTGTTGTTAATATAATAGCATTTGATGCGACTGTCATACAAGTGAGAGGTTTAGATAGCTATAAAACTATGTTTACTCCACCATTTTCAGCACACCTGTGCAAAGTCGGAATGTTGACATTCGCTATCCATTAATTTTATATGTTTGAGCTATGATTTTTTGATTGTTTAGGGACTTTCCGATCTGTTTCCCTTCTCCTGCGTTTATGTTACGTTGTGCAACGGGCCTTAATCAGTATCTGAACGAGCCAGAAAAACAACTAGCACAAAACAAAAGTAAAAAGACACAAAGCATCAGAATAGGAGAAGTCGAAGTTACTGAAAGCTAGTGCAAAGCTTAGCCAACTGCAACAAATAGATACGTCACTAAAGTATAAAACAGTACACTTTCAACGGATATAGTGTACACAGTTTGGAAAACGCAAGACCGTTAACAACGTCAAAATAAATAGTAACTGTATCGGCAGGATGTAGAATCATGAAATCGCTTAATACAATGTGAAATTGAAATAGCCAAATCTAAAAAAGGAAACTAAATGTTGACTGTATTAGAATTATTGATATTATGTTTTTTTTTTGGTTAAATGTCAGCAGTAAATGAAAAAAAAACTTGATTATCTAAAACATTTTATCAAGGTAACGGTAAAAAGTGAACAAAAATGCCGAACTCCGAGGAGACCAAAAAGATATTTTTTAACCTAAGAGCAAAAGTAAAAGCTCAAACACATTGTTTTTAGATTTATCAATAAAAAGTTATTTGGAAAAATCTTTACTGAGATTGGTCATTTTCTGTTGGTCATAATGATCTTTTAAGGATCGGATATGTCTATTTCAATCTAGCAATGCATTTAAATTGTTGTCTTATTGGCATATTCTCCAACATCTTCTCATATTAAATACAAAAATGAAAAACGAAATATTTATGTTAAACTAAACCAGACAGATATTGCATACTCTCAGATTTATTTATAATCAACCGATAACATACATTTCATTTTCTCTTCTGACAAATTGTTCTAGTTAGTTAAAACAAATTATCATTAACCAAAAAGTACTACATGCATATAAGTTATAATCTGAGTATGTAATGTATAACAAAATTCAAAGCAAACATTAAAGAAGTGTTTAATAAAAACTATGAAGTATACATTAAAATATTTTAGAAAATGTTAACATCGAAGTAAGTAATTCATGAGCGAAAAAAACAATGAGGTATAAGACGGGAGAAAGAAAGAAATAATTTCCATATTTTAAATATATATATACACATGTAAATCAAATCACTGAATAATCAGGTCGGGTAAGGTTGTCCGGTTAGAAAACTTTATATGGTGGTGATTCTGCCATGACTGGTGCTGTGGGTCATTGAAAATATGTAAACAAAGACGAAATGATGATTTTTTACGTTTTCTAGCATACAATAAATGGAAGGAAACAGTTGAGAGTATTACTTTCGGTTCTTGTTGGTTCAAACAAGGCAAACAAATAAAAATGTGACCCTCTGAACTGTTTCAATAAGTGCAACTTGCAAGTGCACAATTTTTTGAAAATCTAGAACTGAAAAAATAAAACAAAAATGCATCCAGAGTCCTCTTTCTATACCCAAATCCACACGCGGAAACTATTTTGTGAAAAAAACAAGTGCAGTTTTTAAAAATTGTGCATTTTCTCAGTTTAGACATGTCCTGATTCTTTGCTGGTGGGTCCTGTCGTTGTGCTGGTGGGTCCTGATACGGTGAATTTAGTTGAAGATTCATATTTGACTTAAACGTTACAGAATCAATAAATTGGCAGATAATTGTTTACAATCTGATTTGTGACTCCTATGTTTACTTTTGGGCACCAACTTGGCTGTTTGATAAACGTTTTGAAAAAATCTTAATTTATATTACATTAAAGGGCAGCATTTTCCGTCCAATATCCGATGAAAATATATCTGAATGAAACAGTTTTATTTAAGATATCAAATGCACTTGGATTGAAGGTTCTAGACAATATATTATGCTAACTCAAACATTTATTGTAGGTTCTTAAGGTATAATGACATTTATAATGACAATAAACGTATGACTGGTTTATTTTGATAAATATACGAGTTTAGATGATCTAACCACTGGTGCCTCATATTTGTTCCTTAATATAAAGTTCTGTAAGTATATTTTAGGCTTGAATAATAAAAGTACAAACGTTGCTGTAAAATCAGAATTAAGAATATTTCCTATATATTTTAATATTGTTATATCTATAATAAGCTATTTGCATAGATTACATCATTGTAGCTCAAATTTATCGAAAGAAGCCTTTTTATGTAATAAAAAAATAGGCATCAAAATAACACTATGACATGGTATTCCTCTGTAGAATTTACTTATACAATTCGAAGAAACATATTGTATTGGTTATTCAATTAATAGATTAAAATAACTTATAATGGAAAAGTATAATCCTGGTACCTTTGATATATGATAAAGACATTGTTTTTGAAAGCATGGTACAATGATAAAGATAATGTTACTGGAAAGCTTATTTTTCTCATACAAGTATTTTCCAAATGGAACAAACATCTTGATATTCAAAGTTTGAAATCAAAACAAATATGATGTGAATTATGCCCATTAACTAAGAGTGGTTAAAGAGAGACACAAGAACAAACCTATAGAAAAGTCACAGAGACTTCTAATTTTTGTTCTGATAATGATATAGAAGATCAGTTTCAACTGTCCTAGGCCTTTATATAATACTTGACGGGAATAATTGTTTGAACAAGCTCATGAGCACTGTCAAAATTTGAATAACTTAGACTGCAAATCAAAATGTTTATGGTACATGACCACTGAAGATAAACAACTAAACAAGTTATGTAATTTTCTTATCCAGAGTTTTGAATTGAGATCAACAAATTCTGTAAATGTCTACACATCTTAGTTTATCCAGATATATTCTGTATTAAAAAAAAATGATACGCATTACTCTATATATGCGTATGCATATTTCATCTAAATATATATGTTAAAGCCTTATATATGCATTCTTAAACTGCAGTCAAACTTCTAAGGTGATTATTCAATTCTTGCAATTTAAATATTATATGTATAAATATCTAGTAAATGGTTGATGTGTACATGGGAGAAAACTGCTCTTATATTAAATCAGTTGGGACTGCTTTTTATGCAGCTCTTAACACCATATCGTCAAAGATTATTAGATACTGGTTAAAGGGAAATAATCCTTACATATTTATTGATTGTCTACCATTTTACCTTCTCTTCCATGTGCGTGCAATAACTAATCAGTGTACGATTGTGTTTAGTTGTATTCTATTTTATTATTATTTCATTGTTATAAATCAATCATTGTAATCATTGTATAATATTTAAAATGCAAGGGTGCATAATTGGAGTATTAAAGTATTCTTATTCTTATCCCTTTACTTATTCTTATATATAAAAATGAAGATGTGTTATGATTGCCAATGAGACAACTCTCCACAAGAGACCAAAATGACACAGAAATTAACAATTATAGGTCACCGTACGGCCTTCAACACTGTCTCAAATACATTTTGACTGGATAAAAAATACCTAAATTGTCCTCTCATGCATGACTGCTAAAAACTTACTTGAATGGAACACGATATGTACAATTGCAAGTCAAAGTATGAATCTTGTGCTCACAATAGTTGTTCGTCACTTTTAAGATCCGACCTTGACAAGCCATGTGAGCTGTCGGTATTCTGTTGCACCTACCGCCCGTAAACTTTAACATTTCCATCTTCTTTATTAAATATTTTATACCCAATTCATACGTGACAGAACTATTATCCTAGTAACTGGTGTTACCAATGTATCGAACATTAGAATATTCCACAATACTATATTCATTTTGTGTGTCAATCTGCTAAACAAAACAAAACTGCAAAAACATCAAATACAAGAGAGAATATTTTTAATTGTCATTATTATCGGTCCATTTCTAGATCTATGCATAGTATTTGTTTCAGATGACATGGATTTCACAACCTGGTGACCCTTATACCCTTCATATATTCATATACATATAGATATAAAATAAACAAAATGAAGGCTGCAACTGGTATTTTTCCTTTTAATGATTCATTGCAACATAAATAGTTGTGTTGTATGGAAATTGTGTGGGTCAAACGCTTATAATGCTGATAAATGTTGCTGTACCATGTTTCGTTATCTGATCTGAATTGAAGTGCAAAGTAGATAACCATTGACCTGTTGAATACTTTTACTAAGTAAGTTACGCCCTTACTGCTTTAACTTTTGCGATATAAATTAAAAACTCGACTATATTTTAACAGACAGTATTGTTCCTGTAACAAACTTATTTCATACGGCATAGCATATCCTCATTTTTACGGAAATGTTGTCTACCGTTCTTGGACTAAACTAAAGTATAAAGGGACAGAACTTGGACCGTTTTTCTAATCACCGACACGACGTTAAAATAATTTCGTTTGGCGCATTTCTATTACTTTTGCAATAAAAAATCGATATAATATTCCTCGCATGGTACATTTACTTAGGACGTATCATTAATTAAGCAACAGAACGGTTTTTTATTGCCGTTCTGATACAATGAAAACAAACCAACCAGCACAGAATCAGGACACACCCGCACCAGCCAGGACAAAATTAACAGCACAGAACATTCTCTAGTTGTACAAACTTACTAACCGTGATAAAAGCCAACGATAAATCTTACATTTTGGATCATTCAAGACAGTACAATACAAAGTAAAATATTTAACAAATCTAAAAGTGAAAAAACATCATCAAAAAATTATAAAATCATGAACAAATGTTAGAGTCATATATATTTACACCTTTCCGTAAATCCAATTTAGATTTATGTCGATGCTTCATGTTCCAATATAAGCACATCCATTGTTTGGTATATATATAGATCACATATCACAAATACACAATATAGTTAAACACCAAACGACTTCAATATTCTCAAATTTTCCCTCCCAAAAAATCAAAAATCAAACACAAACTTGCCAATGAAGTGGTAAATGTACATTCTCATTTTAACTTAAAATATCAATTTTTGTTTGTTTGAAGATACATAATTCTATATGTACTTTTAAAGCTGACTATGTGGTATGAACATTGATCATTATGGAGGTTCGTACGGTGATCTATAGTTGTTAATGTCTGTGTCATTTTGGTCTCTTGTGGACAGTTGTCTCATTGGTAACCATACCACATCTTCTTTTTATATTTTATCTGTTGACAATGTGACTTTCAAATTTGAAATTGAAAGCCAAGTTGAATTTCCGCAATTTCGCAGTTGCTGAAAAAATTACATCATGAAGCCCTGTGAACAACTTATAAACACTGTCTTATACGTACTTTTCAAAATTACCTCTTTAATTATGAATAAACAAGAATGTAAAACAAACTGTAAAAAGCATATATTAAAACCTTACTTTCGTTAAAGGAAATGATAGTTAGAATCAATGAATTAGTTCCCTCAATCCTTGGGAAATAGATCAAATAAAGAAATATTTACCGAATGAATTAAAAGAAAGGTGACGGAGTAGTGTGTAACTACGAAGAAATCATTACACATCTTCGTAACACATAGGTAAATTTTAATTAATATACCGACCATCTATTAAAACAGACATATTCCATTAGTGTAAATCTGTATTATGTCTCTTTTTTTCTTCTATTTGTACAATATAAATCAAACAAATCACAAACATGTTCAACACCGTCACATTTTTATCAGCCTGCCCTAAGTCAAGAGCCTGTTGTTAAGGATTATGTACCCTTGTGTTGATTAAATGCAAAGCACACGGACATTTTATAGAAAATCCACAGCCTTTCCCTTTGTACTCTCATATTTAGCAATTCGATACTTGAGGAGATTATTGCATGCAATAAAAAACATCGGTAGTCATATCAATTTAAATATATAAGCCATAATTATTTACAAATAAAATACCATGTGATCACAGATGATAACTGACAAAATAAACAATGTTAGTATCTTAACACATATATAATCTAAAGCATATACTAAAATAAAAAAATAATAGAGAGTGATCTCCGAAGATAAATGGCTGGGTTAAAAGGTCATAGTCTTCTCAACTCACTGGATGAATTGAAACATGCTCATATACAGGTGTAAGAAAATTGCCAATTTCAATTCTGAATTTGGAAGACACTTGAAGAAAAAAGTAAACTACAAAAATATTAAAATTCGTGGAAAACTCAAAACGGAAAGTCAAGTCCCTTATCAAAAGGCAAAATCAAAGGATAAAACTCATCAAAGGATTGGATAACAGCGGTCATATACCTGACTTGGTAGAGGCATTTTTAAATGAAGAAAAGGGTGGATTAAACCTGGTTTTATAGCGGCGCATACCATTCACTTTTATGACAGTCGCATCAAATTCCGTTATTTTTACAACGATGCGTGAAGCAGTGTGTTTTTCGTTTATCAAAAATGAAACTTTCTTTGATAATCATAAGCCAAAAAGGTCCTTACATAGTTACTAGGTAATTATCGAATGTATCCAATCTCACGGGTACCAATGTAGTTATCTATCGTTGAGGTAAACACTTGACAAATGAATTAATTTTAACAAGTAATATCTAACTGCGTCATGGAAAATAAAAAAAAATTATTATGTGTAAGGACTTGAAATATGCACAATACAACGAAAGAAAATGACTATGATGCAAGTTGGCTAGTTTTCCAGTTTTCACCATTTGTTTATGTAAGAATTCTTTTTTATACGATTATTGCTTTTGGTTTTTATATCAGATATATAATTCCACATGAGGAGTTAGATCTGCTTACTCTTCCGGAGCAACTGAGATCACCCCCAGTTTTTGATTGGGTTCGTGCTGCTTAGTCTTTAGTTTTCTATGCTGTGTATTGTTTTCAATTATTTGTTTGTTTGTCTTTTTCTTATTTAACCATGGCGGTTTCAGTTTATTTTCGATCTGTGATTTTGACTGTCCCTCTGGGAAAAAAAACTACCTAACAACCGTTTTAGGTGCCCGGGTAGGGCTGGCAAAACGATCCTAGATTTAAGCTTTACGAATATGAAAATATTCGTCCATATTTTCTAATTCAGCATAAATTATTATATTTCATTGATAAATTGTGTAACTCTTTTTTGGAAACTCTTCTTCTTTTTTCTGTATATGAACTTCTTTTTCTCTTTTCGAATTTGATTTTGTCGAGAGTCCACATGCAAGTAACGCCGCTGTAGTGCCTTTCAAAGCTTCAATTTGAAAACTGTGATGATTCCCTGTAACAAAATATGTTATCAAATGCTCACAGTTATTTTTTCCAAGGTGATATTTCTTCAGCAGTTGTTCATCCGACAAGCTAAGAGCTTCTGTTGCCTTCTCTATAGAATTTTCAGAAGAAAGCCTGCAGTTGTATTCCAGTCGAAGTAAATTTTCACTGTCAAAATTTAACCATTCTTGCTTTATTATTGCCTTAGCGTTGATATTGCATTCATTTTTTGAATTTGCAGACGTAAAATGAATAACTTCGATCTGATTAGTATCCGTATTAACATCAGTTACCAAAGCATGATGGGTATATCCAATCTTTCTTTTCCATTTGATATGCATACCACGTCTCAAGTCTTTTATACTCTTTACTTTTACTGCAAACTGAAACAGAACATATTGTACTTTAAGTATATATATCTTCACTGCCTTCTGAAAAGAAAATCCGAAGAGTAATACAATTTGTTTTAGAAGGAATTAATATTGTATCAATCGCTACGTACAGAAATGCACAAAAAAGAAACAAGCAAAGAACTAACACGTACACAGTTTATATCTTGAAATCACTATCTGAAATAATATGTTAGCTCCTGAAACTAACCTTTTGATCAAACGATCACAAAAAGCGCAAAAACATATAAAAAATACCAATAGGGTACCATTATCGCCAAATTAAGTGAACAAGGACACCTTATTAATTCGTTTGATACTTATTATACGTTTATTGAAATGACAAGTGCTTTTCACAAAATTAAAAGATTTTTAAATCAATTCAGAAAATATTTTTTGTGCAAATTGACCTTTCAGCAAGTAAAACTTCTCACATTTGTGACAGTCGCATACAATTTCATCATATCGACAAAAATGTATACAATAAAAAAAAACATTATAGGTTAAATGGTCAAAAATAGGGATATAGCAGTCAACATTGTATTTTGATCTTAACCACTGTAAAAACAAACTATAATGTCAAAAAAGAAAGACAGAGTTGAAAATAGACAAATGAAATCGAGAAAGGAAATGGGGAATATGTCAAATTGACAACAATCCGACCGAAGAGCAGATAACAGTCGAAGGCCACCAATTGGTCTTCAACGCAACGAGAAAATACCGCACCTGGAGGTGGGCCTCAGCTGGCTCCTTAAAAAAATGTGTACTAGGTCAGTGAAATTTGACGTCATAATAACCCCCAAAACATATAAAAGGACTAAAATTAAACAAAACACACAAAATTGACAAACGCTTAAGGCTCCTGAATTTGGACAGGCGCATACATGTGAGGGGCTTAATCATGTTTGTTAATACTCAACCCTCAACTATCCCTCTAGCTAATGTTAAATAACGAAACACGCAGCAATACGTTCACATGGTACAGTAAAGTTTAAGTTAAAAGAAATACGATTCCGATGTTTAAAAATGTAACAATCGAAACAAAGCAAAATGACAATAATGCATTAAGAAATAAAGGACTACTAGCCGTAACTGACATGCAAGCTTCAGACCTCAATTTACTGAATTAAAGAATCATACATGTCTTCATTATGTGATTTGATTTATGGTGTTTTCGGCCTTTTTCTTGGCGGTCAGTTTTATTTGTGGAGACGGCTAGAGTGCCTGGAGAAAACCACTGACCTTCGATTTGAAATCTGACCATCATAGTCAATTAAGATTTTAGTCGAGTGCACCCGCACAAACGGTGTTCTAAGTCACTACCTCAGTGTTGCCAGGCTGGTGATTACATTAAAATTTTGTAACTACTTAGACCATTCGGCCACCGAGGCGCTCTTCATTATATGGAAATCAGTCCATCACGTTAGGGTTTAAGTATCATACCATCATAAAATATAGAAGAAGAACATAACCCGTATCTTGACAACTGGTTTTAGAATAAATGTATTTATTTCCGTTGCGAAGACCCTACGAGTGAATCAATTCTCAATTTTATTGGTATAATAATCAACATTAATTATTATATCAAAATATAATTTCATTTATGATGTAACGCGTCTTCTGATGAGTGACGCTATTTTGTTATCAGCCCATAGACATAATTTAGCCATGTGACCGTGACGTCATCAACGTTTTTTCATTGTTTTCTAGGGTTTAAAATGGAATTTAGAATTAAATTATAAGAAATAACTGTTATATTTTTTCTGTCTATTCAAAATAACATAAAAAATGTGGTGCACACTGTGAAATAACCCGCTACGGGCGTTATTCAGTGTGCACCAAATTTTGTATGTTATTTCGTCATAGAAAGAAACAAATATTACAGTCATTCCTTAAATGCCATCGTTAATGACCTAACAAGAGTATCTTAACTATATACCTTCTTGATATGTCTGTTTAAAAGTTTGGTTAGTTTTTGAAGTGAATGGCGACATTCTATATTTTATGCGTTGTACACAATATTACCATAAACTATTGAATGTGAATTACCTGAACGTATAAGATCTTTACTTATTGATAGCTGACTAAGCGGTACTCAAAATGTACTGGCTTTGTTGAAGGCAATACAGAGATCTATAGCTGTTAATTAAATTAAGTGTCATTTTGGTCTCTTTTAAAGAGTTGTCTTATTGGCAATCATACCTCATCTCTTTTCTTTTTATATTTACTCCTCAGATGGATTCAAATAGAATAACTTCTTACAAAACAAAAGTAGACGTTACCAAGTATCGAGTACTTTTACGTTCCAACACAAAAAGACAGAGTGAAGATCTGAGAGTACAAATGTACTCGCAGAACTGTAAGCTAGTTTAAAGCCAAAAACAACTAATAAAAAAGTCATATAAGGCAGTTATATATAAAAGGGTATATTGACAAATTATGACATGGTGACTTATTTATAGATATTATTGTTCTATAGCTGTCAGTTTTCATCGAATTACATGTACTTTAATTATTTTTTTTTTTTATATACGCCAAAAAGTTGAATTTTTCGTAGAAATGACATTTGACGTGGCGACAACGTTAAAATGGGTAGTCTGATTTTCTGGAAATTCCATAAAAGATAACTTTTGACCGTGGTATTATTTCACCTTTAAGTAGTTTTTGCTCATACTGTTTAAGTTTGAGAGATGAAAGCCGAAACTGCATTTTACATAAAAGAAGTTTTAATATCAACGCTAACGCCAACCATGTTTGATGATGAATTGAATTCCAGGATACAACTTTTTTAATTAATCCATGAAGAACATTTAGGTAAAATTTGTTCATGATTTACCTTGTCATTTCTAAAATGATTACGACGTTTTACAATCGATGGACGACATTCGACGGACAACAACCGCGAGATTGATTGAAACATTCTTCACAGCCGAATCGAATATCTTACAAATTAGTGCAAACACGTACTGCCTGTAGATCAATACTTCACAATATTCATATATATACTTATGTGGAGATGTGACATGATTTCACATGACAACTCTGCACCACAAATCAAAGACATAGACGAACAGTGTTTACAGAAGACCAGTGTTACAAACATATCAAGCTTGGATATCGACAAGAAGAGGGAATAAGAAAGTTGTTACTAGTTTTAAGGGATATTTACTGGTGCTTCTAAAGGTACATTTATATCCTCATTCTCTTTCCTTTTGCTACTTCTCATTTTAGAACTGCTTCTTCTATTTTTTCCGTTTCTACTCTTGCAATCTGGAAAACAATAACAGTCAATACAAAATTGAAAGCTTTAAAGCATCAACTTATAAAATGAAGATAACTAGTGAAAATGAAATCGAAATTTATTCAAAGAGAGTCAGAACTATAGTTGTATCGATTAAGCACAAAATAGTGATTCAACCAATTCAGATAATGTATCCTCAATCGAGATAGAATATTATACAGTCAGATAATGAGAAAATACTTAATTTTCTTCATAATAGATTCTTGTATGCAAACACATAAATTTCGTTTAGCATATCCTTAATTTAATTATTTCATTTATGACACAAATCAACTAATCCTTTGTAAGGAACTTATCACGGTACGCACACTATGTTTTTTGCATCGTTATAGTTTGCTTCCCTTATGATTTAGTAATGTGTAATTAAGAAAATGATATAATTTCATTTACAACCTCAGAGCTTGAGCATCTGACAGAAACTCTATCATGTAGAGAATACCCTGATATTTCCCCTATTCACATAGAAGAGGGTGTGCTGGTACACACAACTTTGTCCATTGTTTGAGATCAACATTATGGGTTACAGACAAACATATACTATTATAAAGTACAAAAAATAGTTTAGCACAAAATGCAATTGAAATGTCTGTTTCCAATCTTAAAAAAAAAATAATATATATAAATGGTATTTTCTTGTCCAGAATTGCTACTCATGGAAAAGCTAGAGAATTATTTATACGGGTTTACAAAAGAGAGAACACAAACACAACTTAATAATGACAAAATATTGGAATACACAAATATACTACAGCAGACAATTAAGTGACTACCAACACATATGGCAAATCAAACATTTCAACTGTTAATGCCTTTATAAATGTATGAGAAAACAGGAAAAAGTTGTGTATGCAAGACTAATATTAACTGAATTATGCTCGGAGAAAATGTTATAGAAGTCTGCACATTGATTAAGATTTTGTTAAACACATAATGTAAAAATGCAAAAAACTGAGATCAATGTCAATGAAACAGTAACTATGGCAGTGACACTGGATGTTTAAGAACCAACAATCAATAATTCATGTCAAACATTAGAAGGTAACACGGACACTGCTTACAAACTAATATAATTTACAATATAGTATGGAAATTATACTATAGTACTAGCAAATAACCTTATGCAATTACTATATAATCGTCTTTAACATTCGTAAAATATTTTATACTGGACATTAATCAATCACAATCAAAAATTCATTGAAATAATATGTCAAACCTCAGAAGATAACATAGAAACTAATTAAAAACTAATATGATTGGCAATGAACTATGGAAATGATACTATAAACCAGACAAGGGTTTAAAAAACAATAATAAACATCGGCGAGATGATAATTGATAATTAAAATAGATACGGATCAAACATATAAAGTTTACCCGAAAATATTCCCGAAAGAACCCGCAACATTGCATATTAAATTCTAACGAATTGGGCAATTATCATTAAATGTACGTAGTGTGAGGTTATGAATATTGATGTCACACCATGAATAAGTGGCTTAGGTTTTTCATCATATTATTAATTGCAAAACATTTTCTTTAATTGTACCGCACATAATTTATGTACTCATGCTATTTCTAATCAATCAATTATTAAAAACAGACCACGGATGTTTTACCACGGGTTTCAACCTAGTATTTCATAGAGAAAAAATGAGGTTGTTACGGTTGTTGGTTAAATGAAGTGTCATACAGATATCATGCACAGCGTAGGAAATGCATGGATGTTTAGGAGATAACTGCATTGCATTTTTAGCTCCGACGGCATCAATTAGGGATTTGATGGTCGCAAATAAGGTTTACTGGCGACGCGTTAAATACAATATTGTTATGTCCATTCTAATGAAACTGAAAGGAAACAACGTTAAAACATGTATCTAAAATTTGCCATATGCTGCCTGCGCTTGCGCGTACGTCCCATATCATCAATTGTCAAAAGAAAAGCAAAACGGTGCACTCAATCATCGTACTTGATTTTACTTTTTAAATTTTTCAATCCGAGCGTACAACATTATGAGCTTGGTATCTTTGATGGAATTTTTCTTCGAGAACATCCACGATAGGAAAATTACCTATAACAACAAAGATAATTTTGGTTAAGAAATATTATGATTTGTTTTAACTCCGAAACATTCAGCGGGACCTAATACACGTTAATTTATTTTATATTGTCGTTATAAAATGTAGGCCAAAACTATACTTGTTAAATCCACGTTAACTTTCAAAACATTTTCATAATTTCCACTCACATACATGATGAGCAAATGCTACTTCTTAACATTTACCATCAACAGGACAGGGATGTTTGATACGGGATTTCAACATACCCTATCATATATTTTGATTTTTACTAACTATTGTTTCCACCTGTTAGGTTAACATGTCATATTTACAGTTACCTTTATCGTCTGTTTTTCCTGTATTTGAAGAGTCTGATGGTCTTGTTTTTTCTTTTTCACCTGCATTATATATACATGTATGTACATCTATATCAAATAGTCCAGATTGAGGGTAATACGTTTTTAAATTGATAAGAGATATATTAAGCAGCAAAATGGAAAATCACAAAAATTATGAACCTCGATAACAGTCCTTTATCAAATGACAAAATTATAAGCCAAAACTCTTCACATGAAAATATAACATCTGCCAAAAGCTGATAAGAAAATACACATAAAAGACACATGGTCAAAATAGTATGTAATTGGCATTCCTTGTGTATAAAATTACCAAGTTAATAAATATATTAAATATAGTTGGCACCTCGTTTTATTTACTTTTTATTATTGTACAATATTTGTATTTGCAACTTTCACATTGACTTTTAAAATAAAGTCAGACAATCCTTGATAGACACTTTTTGCAAATCATGCTAGTATATAAAACGCAAAATTACAAAAATACTGAACTCCGAAAAAAACTATACAGAAAGTCACTTATCAAATGGCAAAATCAAATCTCAAACACATCAAACAAATGGATACCAACTGTCATATTTCTGACTTAGGACAAGCATTTTCTTACGTAGAAAATGGTGGATAGAAACTGGTTTTATAGACTTTCCACCCAACAAATTGGGAAGTAGGCTTTGTATACATTTCGAATTATTAATAGTTGAACATTTTAATGATTGTCACTCACATAACTGATTTACAAATACTATTGCTCAAACAATTACCAAAAACAGGACCGGGAGGTTTGACAAGGGATATGTACCCAGTATATCTAAGACTTTTTATTTCTTATAACTACTTTTTTCACCTGCTTGTTTAACATGTCATATATAAAGTTACCTTTCTCATCTGTTTGTTCTGTATTTGTCGAGTCTGATGGTCTTGTTTTTGGTTTTGCACCTAAGTATTATATAAATAAAATTATATAAAATAATAAAGATTGAGGGAAATACGTTTTCAAATTGTTGACAGATTACGCATCAAACAGTGAAATCACTAAATACCAACCTTAGAGGAAAATTCAAAACCAAATGTCCCTTATAAAACGGCAAAATCAAAAGCTTAACACTTCACACGAAAAGATAAAAACTGTCAATAGTTCATAATGGAATACAAATAAAAGACAAATGGTCAATAAAATATGTAATCGGTATTTCCTCAGCATAAAATAACCTAGTTAATAAATATATTCAATACGATTGGCACCTCGTATAATTTACTTTAAATTGTTGTTAAATTGTAAACGAAAATATACTTGCAAAATCCATATTGACTTTCAAAAATAAGTCAAACTATTATAATGAGATACATCACAAGATGTGACAAAATGGATCTTAATATAAATTTAATACTTATCAGAAAACTATAAACTTGTGGCCAGATGTTATGTAACAAACATAAGGTGTCAATATTTGTTTTTGTACACCAGATCCGGATGTCGACAATAAATGTTCTTCAGTGATTAAGGGATTGAAACGGTATTTTGAATGCCGTATAATTTACCCTCAATTTAAGATTTACTATTAGATTTTAAGAGTCAATATATGATGAACGGATCGTATAAACAGGAGGGAAAATATATACATCCATATCAATATATTTTGATATGAAAGTTGTAAAATGCCATTTCAATCGTCAAATGATAGCTTATTGTACGCTGATTCCAAAAATATATGGTTTCTATAGAATATTTTTCAAATAAGGAAGATAATTTGTTAATTCCGGTTTGAAAAATCTTACTTCCTATCCCAAATTCATGTATTTGGTTTTCATGTTATATTTGTTATTCTCATGGTGTTTTGTCTGATGCTTGGTCCGTTTCTGTGTGTGTTACGTTTCGGTGTTATGTCGTTGTTCTCCTCTTATATTTAATGCGTTTCCCTCGGTTTTAGTTTGTTACCCCGATTTTGTTTTTTGTCCATGGATTTATGAGTTTTGAACAGCGGTATACTACTGTTGCCTTTATTTACTTCCGATAATATTTGAATATTTACTTGACACTTATTCCAAAAATATATTGTTCTATATACTTATATAAATAAAGTACAAAAAATAGCTAGTTCCGGTTTACACAAGGTTGTTTTTTTCAAGGTTTAATGGTTTGATAACTTTTGCTCAAAGTTTCATGGCTTTATCATGTAAACATATGAGGTAAAAGCAAAGGTCAAAATCTAGAACGTCAAATTAAGCTATGACCTTGAGATCAATTTAAAGGTCATAACCCAAGGACCTCAAATCAAAAGACCATAGGTCTTAATTATATTTGGTTATTGAGTTATATCACCATACGCATATTTTTAAATACAAGAGGGGAGAAAACTCCCTTTTACATTCAACGTACCATTGCAATCAAAATTTACGTGTTACGACATGTTGCATCTAACAATTTAGTAAAAATAATTTGTTGACATCTTATACGATTATTTGGAATAAGTGAAAGTAACCCAAATTCAAAAAATAGAATAATACCTTTACCTTTGACCTTGACCCAATTTTCCTTTGTTTTGACCAAGGACCTCAAATCAAAAGATCCTAGGTCTCTATCCCTTTTGGTTTACAAGATAGAAATGCATATCACTTATATCAAATGCATAAGGGGAAATAACTCTCATATGGAGCGTTCATATTGCTTCTGTCAAATTAGAAAGAATCATGCGAAGGATATGACGAGCAATTTTATAAAATAATTTTGTGGTAATCTTTTACGGTTGCGAAGGAGTAGTGGACATAAGGAAAACAGTGTTTGGGGAGATAACTCCTACAAAGAAAAGTATTCGGTTACGCAGGGTAAATTTCAAAAGCGCATAAACTGTTCGATATTATATACCAAATATCTAAGCGACATATTGCGAAACAAATATTTATCGCAAGAACAAAATTAGGCGGAAGAAAAAAAAATAATCAGAAGAAAATACAAAAGGTCTTTCCCCAAAAAAGTGAAAAGACCTAATAAGTTATTGTACAGTGAAAGTACAATTGTATACTTGCTGGTGTTGCAAGTGGTACTATTTTGGAAGGTTGAATTATTTCTAGTAGTGTATAGTGAGAATACAAGGTGTTTAATTGCTGGTGTTGTAAGTGGTTATATCGTGGAAGTGTACCGATACATGTTTGGAGGCAATCTGTTGGTGACATTGTGTAATAATGGGCATGATGCATGCTGTATACACTACAAACCATTAAAGTCTGAAATGGCCTATATCTGTACTCGACTGTACTGATTTTTACTCGACCAATCTGAATTGGTCTGACTTTTACTTGACATTACTCGACCCCAGTCTGAACCATACTTGACTGTACTGAATCGTACTTGACCCTTATCTTTGCCATTGAAAATAGTCTGAACTATTACTCGACCAGTCTGAAACAGTCTTAACCCAATCTCGACATGTACTCGACCTATTTTTCTAGTCTAAACCATACTTAACCAAAGGTCTGAAGAATCCTCGACCAGTCTGAACCATACTAGACCAAAAAAACTCTACTTTTGTAACTGTTAAAATAAATTTCTTTTTAACTGATATATATAACAACGGTACAACAAAATTTATAAAAAAAATTAACCTTATAAAAGAAATATATCTCTGATTATATTTAGGATAAAAAAAATATATTATATATAACTTATATAAAAAAGGGATAAAATTATTAAATAAATAACATTTTGTTTTTCTGATTAGTGGTGAAATATAAAGTATAACCTCTGCTTGGGGGCAAACTAATAAATAAGATCACACCTGGCCAGAGGTATTAAATTCTAAATAACATTGATTCAAAATTGC
Source organism: Mytilus edulis (assembly GCA_019925275.1). Lineage (NCBI taxonomy): Eukaryota > Metazoa > Mollusca > Bivalvia > Mytilida > Mytilidae > Mytilus > Mytilus edulis. The sequence continues at coordinate 23,158,358 of CM034361.1, read as the reverse complement.
AACATCCTGTTTGAATTAAATAACAAGGCCTTTCGAATATACATGTATGTACTAGATAAGTAATACACAAATTTTAGAAAATAGGGCTTTCTTTTTACCTGTAAAACACACATGTACTGAGGTTATTAGAACATATTAAAGTGCTTTATGTATGCCATGTTAATTTGACAAAAAAATACTAAAATTAATTGAATTTTTTTTTATTGTTACTTTGGAATATATTTCCTTTTTTAAAAAGGTTATCAAGAATTGCTATGAAAATTCTATTATCATGATTATATTAAATTCTTGGTTTAATAAAACAAAACAGTTAAGCTCTCATTTTTTTTTTAAATTTATCAAGTTTTTTTATATACTATTTTATATATATCTTAATAAAAAACACTCACTGCATTATTCACTAAAGTCAACTGACAAGTTGAACATAAATCTATACTAGGCTTAAGTTAATGGTGAAAATAGTCCTGTTACCATAAAATACTTCCGAAATATTCATAAAATTTTGAATAATATTGAAAATAAAAACTCAATTTTTTAGATTATTTGATCAGCTTGTTTTATTTATATTTTAAAAGTTGATATACATTATTATGTAAGTGTTAAATATAGTGAGTTGAAGTTATATTATGGTTGATTATTGTGATATTTTAATTTCAATACTGTATTGAATACATTTTTAATTTCAAGTTGTTGTTCAAATTTCATTTTTATAAAAAGAATTCCTAAATTGATAAAATTCAGTTGATAGATACAAAGAATAGGTCTAGGTTGGTTAAGACTTGATCGAGTATGGTTCAGACTGGGTCGAGTATGGTTCAGACTAGGTCGAGTACGGTTCAGACTAGGTTGAGTACGGTTAAGACTCGTATAAAATGGTTATGTTCTCGTCAAGTACACATTCAGACTGTTAAGTATGGTTCAGACTACAGTCGAGTATTATCAAGTAAATCTCAGACGAATTCAGACTGGTCGAGTAAAAATCAGTACAGTCGAGTACAGATATAGGCAATTTCAGACTTTTAATGGTTTGTAGTGATAGTAACCTATAAGTGTCACTGTTAATAATTCGGTCTGACGCATGTTGAGGAGCAATATGTTGGTGACTTTGTGTAATAAAGGGTCTGATGCAAATTAACATTATTATATATATTCTGTTATGTAACCATGTGTTTACGAATTGTGAATGAGGTACATCACTTTACATTTTGATTTATTTGCATTGTGTAATAAGTGTATATCATTTGCATTGTGCATTTATCAAAGGGTGTGTTAATTAATGGAAATAGGACATCTGGTTGTGGTTCAAAATTAAGTTTAATAGATATAGAAAGATGTGGTATGAACGCCAATGAGAAAACTCTCCATCCAAGTAAACATTTCTAAATGTAAACCATTATAGATCAAGGTACGGCCTTCAACATGGATCATTTGGTCACACCAAACAGTAAGCTATAAAGGGCCCCAAACATAACTAAACTAGTGTAAAACCATTTAGACGGGAAAACCAATGGTCTAATCTATATAAAAACGAGAAACGAGAAACACGTATGAACTATATAAACAGACGACAACTACTGTACAACAGATTGCTAACATTTGCAGCGGGATTAACGTTTTAATGGTAACAAACCTTCTCCCTTTTCTGAAACAATTGTATAACATCACAACATAGAAAACACACTATAAAATATCAATTGGAAGACTTAACCTAAACTAAAAAACGCAAATAAACACACGATGACGAATAAATTTGATCTGCGATATCTGAATGCAAATACATAGTTAATAAATATTTGAAACCCCGATTTTTCAGGTACGGATCTATTGAAAAACCGGTACGAGTAACAAATAGCCAATAAAAGGACGTTATAGGCTTTAAATTAAATTAATTAAATTGTATGAATTTCTATAAATTAATTTGTATGATTTCAAAATTAAATCTTTTTGTTTTTCGTCTATTTAAAATCTAATAGAACTTTTTAATGTATTAATTAGCGTGTTTAAGTTATATTCTTAGACATTTATATAATTTTAATTCAGTAACTGTATCAGTTTTCACAAACTGATCCACGCTTAAATAGATTGAATGTTGATTGTTTCTATTTTAAGACATTTTATATATATATATATAACTCGTCTAAACATCAACCAAACAATGTTAGATCTTTCGCAAAATGTTTGTTCTTCCCTCGCCGGGATTCGAACCCATGCTACTGAGATATCGTGACACCAATTCGCCTGCACTATATCCAATGCGCTAGACCACACGACCACCTTGGCTTCACTTTAATAAAGCTTTCGGTTGCCGGGTGTTACCTTTCCTCGTCAGTTTTATTCTAGCGTCGTAATACAGTACATGATATATAAAGAAGGCATGGAGATGTTATTGTAACAGATCAGCTCAATTATCTATAGTAAAGGATACTACAAATTAATGCAATATACAGTCACAGAAAAAAATTATATTTATAAGTATATATATACCTATGAAAAGAAATTAATGATTTTTCTTTAATTCTTAACTTTTGTTTTGGAATCAGTTGATACCAGTGCCACAAAAGTCTCCTTCCTGAATAAGTGTTTACCGTTTTCGTTCTTTAGCAGGGAGCAATTCTAGTACATGGATAAGGGAGGTACATTGGGTATTTCATCTTTACCGAAAAACTAGTACACAACATAAAACATACCGCACTCTTCACAGATCAAGGTGATAAATAAACATAATTTAAAAAACTCATTTGTACATAATCTGTTTTTCAAAAAATTAGGACAATTTAACCGAATCATGGGAGATTTAAATCAATTTTCCTCTATAACACATAATTTCATTTTTGTATTTCGAGAGGGTTTCGCACGAAGCAATTCATGAGCACATATAAGTATGAACGCTGTGAATCACCAGAAATAAAGATTGTCTATGATAAAAATGCGTTTTTAAATTGACATTGTTTTTCTTGTTCATAAAAAAAACAATTACCTTCTCTTAACAGCACTTTGATAACAGGTGTTGATAATATAGTGTGATTATCCAAACAAGAAATAACCTTTTAATTTCCATTGGATTAATTATTTAAAAATAAACAGAAGAGCGATAAGATACCAAGTACAATTCAAAATCATTCGCCAAGTAAACAGACTAATATGAAAATGATGAAAACAATCACAATACACTTAACAATGAAAAAAACTAGATAAAAATTGGCAATACAAGATTGAGCAAAATAATCCCCATTAAAAACATAGCATATAGATTCACGTATTCCAAAAGGGTTATCAGGACTTGAACAACTTGTGACATTAGTATGCAATTAGCTCTGTAAGATATGTAGATGAGTGAGATCAGTGAACATTATGTAAGAGCATGCTTTCAAATATCCCGTAACACTTATACATGCATGAACATTACCAATTCCATCTGGTGGTACGAGTAAATTATGTACCGTGATTTTACAGATTGTTAACTTTGAAGTGTGAAACTTTTCCATTGTATTAGTGTTTCGAATTACAAGTGATGGATGGAGATTGAAAAGCAACAAAGAAAAAGAAAATCTACATAAGTTCTGCTGGTCAAGTCATATACACCTTTAAAGCCAAACAGAAAAAAGAACCTTTTTCTGATGTAGAATGTAAAAAGTTATATTCTAAAACATAATATAACCGAAGCTCGTTTAAACTATATGAGCATTTTTCTAATTAATTTCTAAACATTCAGATGCACTATAATAAGAATTTTTTTTTTAAAATTTATCATATTTTATTGAAATCTGTACATTTGTTAGTTTAAAACATCAAATACCGGTACCTTATCCCTGCCTCGTTAACATTAGTAAATATCATATTTATACAGTTAGTATTTGTTACTATTATACATTCAATTTTCAATATTTGAAAAAAAAAAAAAAAAAATTATACCATATCAGTAATTCCAAAAAGAAAGAAGTTTTCCATTAAGATTTTCCAACATAATTATCAGAATAACAAAGCACAAGTTTTGAAGAAATATATATAGATATATTGTTTTTATAATAATTTCTTTTTTACTTATTTGCACATGAACATAATAAGTTACACACATTTGTATGCATTATAGTTATATACACTAAAAAGAAGATATAATAAATTTAATAGACACAGCTGTTTTAGTTTGATACATTGCAGACAATGATTTTAAGACAGATGCCGTTTGGATATGAAATATATACATTATATGTGGAGTCTATTTGGTTTTTGTTTTTTGTTTTTATGATAATAAAGAGTCCAGGGGTTCCAGCAGTTTTCTGCACTACTAAGTAATTTATTTTTTATAGAATATATTTTTTTTCTATTAATAAGTTTTCCTTTACATAATTTGTAAGTGCTATTATATTGGTTTGTTCCATAGCTAATTTGCTTCTTTAAATGTAGAATTTTGTTAACAGAAGTATTATGTTTTTTTAAATCATTTTCATCGGTTTTTGTTAAAATACCAAATAAAACCAAATCAATATTAAAAGTTAGTTCTATTTCTGTCTTTTCAAATATCCAGGAGTTAAGGTCTTCCCATACTTTTGATATATATGGACACGTCCAGAATATATCTTCTATTGTTTCGACCCCTCCGCACCCAAAACTACACATATTTGAATCTTCAATTTTTATTTTAAGGAGAAGTTCATTCATGCCTAAAATTCGATGTATTATTCTGTATTGAAACCACTGCAATTTGATTTTTTTTGTAATAAAAAAGGGCAATACATGGATATTTTTCCAATTGAAGTTTGCATTGAGAATTAATGACCATTTTTGTTCACATTTTTGTTTAGGATTTGACTTTTTACCATTCAAAATATTATACATGTCTTTTGAAGCTATCTGGGATTGAAAAAAACCTTAAACACTGAGGGCAAAACTGGACCGTTTTCTATCTTTAAGTCATTTGGACATATTTGATATTCTTTTAAATACTTTTTTATTGACGAAATTCTGCCTTGATATGTGAGAAAATTAGTTTTAATATTGTATACATTATTAAAGTGATCAAAAGTCATAAAGTTTCCATCTTCCTCTAACAAGTCATTGATCAGCCAAACCCCTTTTTTGTCCAATCTTTATATAATACTGCATGGTTACCAATCTTTATTCCATCATTCTTCCATAAAGGGCATGTTTTAATTTGAGAGTTATTTTGTACATTTTTAAGATCTTGCCAAGCATCAAATACTTCTTTCCAAAATGGATTATTCAACTTTTTATAAGGACCAAGAAATTGCATTTCCAAAAACTTCAATTTTTCTGAAAAGAGGAGTTGTTTTACTAGTTTTGAATTATTTCTATTAATTCTTCTTATCCAGGTTAATTTAAGACCTTTTATGTAGTTTCCAATATTTATCATTTTTAGTCCTCCTAAACAGTGCGGTTTGGATACGGTGTCTCTATTGAATTTATATGGTTTGTTATCCCAAATAAAGGAAATTATTGTTTCAGTGAAATGTTTAAGCTTTGTGTTATTTGGACTAGGTATGGATAGGAATAGATGGTTTAATTTTGATATTATAAGTGTTTTTAACACTGTTATTTTTCCAATTGCTGAGAGTATTTGATAAGTCCAAGTTTTTATGTTTTCAATTTCTTTCAACCTGGGGTTATAGTTTAAATTTTCAATTTCACTAATATCCACTCGGAAATTTATCCGAAGAAGTGTAAATCTGCTGGCCGGAACCCCATTTCAATCCCCACTTAACACACATAGTTTCTTGGCTAAACTGTTTCTTCCCAATCTAAACAACCTTGGTCTTGTCTAAGTTTGTATAAAGACCTGATAAATCTGCATATTTATCTAGAGTACGGAGAGATGCATCCAAAGATTCAGGTGATCCATCAAGTATAAGAGAGGTATCATCTGCATCTTGTGAGATGAGATACTCTGAGTCATCTATAGTGACTCCTTTAACTTTGTCATTATTTCGTATAAATATACCAAGTATTTCTGCACATAGTACAAATATATAAGGTGATAGGGGATCCCCTTGTCGACAGCCCCTCTGAATCTAAAAAAAAAATCGGAGAGATGGCAATTTTGAGTTACTGCAGATTGAATTTTTGTATAAAATGTAGTGATCCAATGTTTAATAGAAGGTCCAAAATTAAAAAAGTCTAATACATTTTCAATCAAACTCTTCAAAATCAATAAGGAGGAGAATACCAAGTATATCATGTTCTTCTGTATACAATAAAATATCATAAATTAGTCTAGTATTTTCACCAATATATCTTCCAGGAATGAACCCTGTTTGATAATTATTTATTAGAAGTGATAAAATAGACTTCAAACGCTCTGCTATACAGCTAGACCCGAATTTATATATTGTGTTTAAAACACTTATTGGTGGCCAGTTTTTCATATATTGTCTTGGTTTATCTCCTCTTTGGTATACAAGTAATTATCCCTCTTTTTTGGGATACTGATATTTTACCCATATTATACCCATAGTTGATTGATCTAAGAACAAATTTACCTAAATCTATCCAAAAGAATTTAAAAAACTCACTGTTGTATCCATCAGATCCTGGGCTTTTGTTACTTTTCATTCTTTTAATAGCAGCTGTTAATTCTGAATAGGAGATTTTTCCCTCAAGGGTATAACTATTTTATTTGTCAACTTGGGAACGTCTAAAAATGGAATTTCCTTATTGAGATCAATAAAATTGAGAATGGAAATGGGGAATGTGTCAAAGAGACAACAACCCGCCCAAATAAAAAACAACAGCAGAGGGTCACCAACAGGTCTTCAATGTATTATTTACTGTATCTTTCTTTGAATATAAATTCTTACAAAAGTTTTTAGCTTCCAATAAAATATGTTCTTGTTTGTTTATTAAACAGCCTTCATTATTGACTAGTCTTGGAATTATTTTATTAATAAAGTTCTTAGTTTCTAAGTTGAGAAAATATTTTGAGGATCTTTCTCCTTCTTCTACCCATTGCATTTTTGAGCGAACATAATGACCACGAAGTTTTTCTTGTCCTAAAATTTGTAATTCAAATTTCTTTTGGTTGAGATCTTCAAGAGCTTCTGTGGTATGTATATTTTCTTCTAATTTTTTAATTTCATTTACTAAAGAATTTTCCAATTTATTTTTAATTAAGAAATCTGATCGATAACATATTCCAGTCGTAATATTATGATGCCTAGACTAAAAATAACACAAAAAAAACCCACTATTCTAACCAGTTCTATTAAACTCCTCATCTTAAGTTTTCGGAATAGTATCCTAATATTCAACTGCTGTATGTTCACATTTTAACACACTGCATTTAGTCAGGTAATCTACAAAAGTTTAGCTGACTACTTCCTGATTTCACGACTATATATTACAACAGTTGCTGTTTATTTACACATTATAATTTGATAAATGTTTTGTAATCTGTGCATTTATCAAGTAGTTATGACATATTACATAGTTTATCATACTTAGTTTAAAAAGTTAAATTCAAGGGCTTGTTTTTTTCAGGAATTTGACAGTTGTTATACATTTGTTTCGGTGTGCTTGAGCCGTTAATTTTGCCATTTGATAACGAACTTTCCGTTTTGAATTTTCCTCGGAGAACGGTATTTTTTTATTTGTTTTTTACTTTTTTCAAATTTACATGATCGAAAGTAGAATTGAAAATGAGGAGTATCTAGCACATTTATAAAATATAGGCTGAAAAATGATTTATATGACTGCAAAGTGATGCATAATTTAGATTGGATCATCACATTTCAATAGACTGTATTTAGTCAGGTAAGCATTTGAACAAACACTCAGACGAGCACACTTAAACGAATTCACCGAAGAATCATTATTGTTTAAATGGAATAAAGTCTAAAAGTATTGTTTTTTTTTTGTTTTTTGTTTTTTTTGTAATTTTTACATGTACACATTCTTTCTTTTTAAACAGTAATGTTTCGGACAAATATAAAAGTCATGTGGCTTTGAATTATTTGTCTTTAGGCGTTCCTGGTAAGGGTTGACCCTTTCATACATTTAACTTAAAGATTATACTGCCAAGTGAAATCAGCTATACAGAAGTCAACGTTATCACCAGGTACGAATAATAACATTATCCCAACGTCATATAATGCTATTAATATGGTTACTTTATCATACCTTTTTCGAATATACATAAATGAAAATAAAAATATTGTCTACCAGAAATCGCTGAACACAAATAACAAAAAATCCCTTTATATTTGACCACGTTCTGGTTTCTATTTTAGATTTGCAATTTATTTAGAAAATTGATCCATAATGACTGAAATTATGTAAATTTCAAATCCATTATAACTATCGGAATAAAGTACGGAGTTCTTCAGCACGATACAGCAGTACGAGAGTTGTTCTGTTGACTCTTTATTATTATCCTTGTACTCTAGGTTATTGAAACACTGTACTGATATTATAATCATGAACTACTAGAGGTTAACGTATTTTTTTTCTAAGACTACCAATTTGCTAGTTTTCAGTCGGGCATATTCTCTTGATTTTCAATTTTTGTCTTGGTACAGGCATTTTTGTTATGTAGAATACGGTGAATTAAACATTTTTTATGTAGCTCTAACTTGTATGAGAGTATTGTAATATAGTTTTAATCACAATAAAAACAAATAACTATTTCAACAAAGAAACACACTCTATAAACAATGTACATAATACAGGAAGACAATCTATTTTTGATTCAAATAAAGAAATACTTAGCATGAGTAAAACATTCAAATGACATGTCATTGCATGAAAATAACAAATACTGGAAGTTAACCAATCAAATGTGTACCTTTCTTTATTTGTGTACAAGCTTTATAATCATGTAACTTCAAAGTTCTAAAATATTCTATACAAACTAAAATGTACCTACAAATGTTAATTTCAAGAGAATATGTTTGTCTACTTATTTTTGTATGCAACCGAATGTGACGTACTATGGATTGGTGGTATCACAACTAAACATGCTTCACAGAGAATGCTACGGTTTCTAATTGACAAAATATGTGTTGAATTTGGAGGTAGACTTTTTCAACAAATTGTCTGCATTCTTAGGGAAACAAATTGTGCATCTAGCCTTTCCGACCTCTTCTTATTTTCATATCAGTCGGAGTTGATTTTAATTTTCCTATAGTCATCCTTCCATTTCTGTGTAGCAACATCCAAGCGGCACCAGCATATGGCGTATTTGTGTCTCAATTGATACATTACTCTAGAGCTAGCTCAAAGAACGTTGACTTTGTTGATCGAAATATAATGCTTTCTCAAAAGTTGCTAACACAGGGTAATGAATCAATAAAATTAAGGTCGTCACTCAAGAAATTTTAGGGGCGCCATCATGAGCTGATTGGCCATTATGACAATAGTGTGTCAGAAATCATATCTGATATTCTTCCTCAGTCATAATAACCTTCAATCATTACCGAACTGAACAAAGAAACTACACGTCGGGTGCCGTATACGATACAGGAAGTGCTTACCCTTCCGGAGCACCTGATGTCACTTCCGGTTTTTAGTGGAGTTCGTGTTGTTTCTTATTTATAATTTATAAATGTTGATCTAAATGTCTTTTGGTTTGATGAATCTTTTGTAACTCCTTGGTTTTGATTGTTATTGTCTTTCTTCATGTACTTGTCAAAAGAAGATCAAAGACGCTAGATCTTTTAATTACACATTCGGATATATTGATGATATGCGTTCCTCTATTAATTCAATCTTTTCTGATTGGGCTTCTAATAATATATCCTTCATAACTCGAAATTGTAGAAAAAACAAACTGCATGACGTAGTCCTTTGTTATTTTATGTATTTTTGTCATTCAACTTATTTTTTTCTGTTACCTATTCTGACATCGGACTCGCACTTTTTTACACTGATTTAACTGTGCATACTGCAGTGTGTTTGTTAATTCTATATTGGGTACAGGTTTAGGGGGAGGGTTGAGATCTCCTTAAAGATGTTAAACTTCATCGCTCGTTTGTGCCTGTTTTGAGTCAGGAGCCTCTGGCCTTTGTTAGTCTTATGTGGTTTTTGGTGTCTTTTCTTATTTAGTTCATTTGAATGTTTCGGTGTTAAGTGTGATTTCCTTCTTTCCTGAACTAGTACATTTGTGTGTTTAGAGGCAAGCTGAAACCTGCCTCAAGTTGCGGGATTTTATCGCTGTGCTGGTGACCAATTGGTGGCCTTGGGTTGTTTTTTGCATTTTGGTATGGGTTGTTTTCTCTTTTGACATATTCCCCATTTTCGTTTTAAACTTATATATATTCAATGCTGATCTTAGTGAACAATCGTTTGTCTATTCCAGGGTATTTCTTATTAATCATGTTTTCTATCTTGGAATCATACTCATGAATGCTTTCTTTGAATTTTTTCTTGACAGTAGGTAATTCACGTCTCAGGCCCCGGGAGGTTGTAGTTACCAAAACTACTTTCCATTTCTGAATTAAATTGCTTTCAGGAAGTGCTAAATTCTGGAACTGTACACATTTGTGGCAAAGATGTCGGCTTCATCCTGAAGGACTGAAAGGATTTCTTCTCGTTGCTGTCGTGGACGTTCCACGAGATAATTTTGAACAATAGCATGTAAGTTTTCTATTCCCCTCAACCATTTAAATATGGGAATTAGGATTTTACAAATGATTCTGTACGGTTTTGCATTATCTTATATCGGGTTAGTATCTTGATTCCGTCGTTTTGGATATGTTTAATTATGCTCATGATATCTATGGTGTGACTATATACTATTTGCTTATAGTTTGGGCTCAGTAGTCTACTTTTGCCTTGAATATAGTTATTTTGATCTTTCAAGTTAGTCTACGTTCCATCACCTCACCTAGTTTATGATTTACGTGACATGTATATTGCTGTCACTCACCTTGACAGTAATAGGTTTGTCATGGTGTTTTTATGATCTTGCATTGGTTTGAAAAAGTACTTACATTTATACTATTAGCATGCTTAGTAATAATATTTGAATGTAGCCCTAAGTAGAAATTGACTGGTTGTACTAGTAACCAAGTACTAGGTTAACTTAATACCGTATGAAAACTAGAAATGTATGATCATCAACTCAATTTTTAATAGTATCAATACTTGAGCTGTTAGAATCAGGAAGAGTACCAATAGCACCTTATTTAATTTTTGAAACTAACTGTTTCGAAATGTTGAGTCTGGAATATTGGAGTTACCACTCCGTATGTGAGCTCTTACCCCCTCTCATTATTTAAAAACGTATAGGAAGTGGAAATTGTTTATGTTTTTTTAAATTAATATTACATTATCACTGCTGGTAATCTACACATGCAGAACAATTGGTTTTGCAATGAAAATCGTCTGGTTGTGCTTGAGTAGAGTTATTTACACCGGTTCAAAAGGTATGTACTTTTCAAAATCGCAATTTTCTAATTCAACTGATCAATTTATTGAAAATTGAAGAATGCTATACTGTGATGAATACTTTCATGACGAGAAAAATGTATCATTTTCTGTTGTGCATAAAAAATCCATCGTCCCCCGATTAATTGCCAAAAAAGTGACATTTATATCTTGAGATGGTTCTATTAACAGACCTACAAATTCACATTTAGTTTCTTTTAGTCAACGTGATTGAATGTCTATTTTGACGGCATGTAGGCTCGGAGTTTATAAACGTCTTAATAAATCTAAAGACTACAAATTTTCATTATTTCATGCGTAAGGGGATTGCGGACATCGTGAATGCGTGAGGGGAAGCGCAATAATATCATGATATCAAAAAATGAAACAATCATTACATTTCTTTACGGTCCTATATTTGATATATAACAGTCTTTCTATACTTAAATGAATTCCTCTCGGCACAAACGATTTCGGCAGTCAGTATATAAGGAAAATATTAGGTGTTTGACCAATGCGAGGTTCGTAATACGATTGTAAGGACCAGGTCAGTTTGATATACTATTTCTTACCCTCCCATCCAACTTATCCATCTTATACGTAGTCTTATCGTTTAATATCGACTTGTGATGGGTTAAGCATTTTGCAACTGATTTTTATAGTTCGTTCTTATGCTGTACTGTTACAACACTGTCTTAGGATATGGGAGCGTTGGAATCCCGCTAACAGGTTTAACCCCGCTACATTATGTGTGTATGTGTCTGTCCCAAGGTAGGGGCGTGTTATTCAGTAGATCGTTGTTGATGTTTTATATATTTGTATTTTGTTCATTTTTGTACATAAGATAGGCCGTAAGTTCTTTCGTATTAATTGTTTTACATTTGTGATTTTGGTGCCTTTTATAACTGACATAGCGGTATAGGCTTTGCTCATTGTTGACGGTTACCTATAGTTGTTAATTTTTGTGTTTTTTTGGTCTCATGTGGAGAGTTGTCTCATTGGCAATCATACCACATCTTCTTTTATACTGTGAATTATTATGGTGAAAATTGATGCTTTTATATATGCCTGATTGTATATATTTATGTTGATCATTAAAGGCCATCTTGTAGCGACCACACAACCCTATACTGGGCTTGTTTTCCCTACAACATCTTGTTCAGAAAAACTTCATTTTCGAAGGACTGAAACAATGGAAAAAATAACTTCAAATAAAGGCAAGTAACTTGCACAGTTTTATTGAAGTTTATACCAAATATAAATTGACAATGGAAATGAAAACGTAACAATAAGTGGTATCTCCTGAAATTGAACAAACAATTAATAGTTTGATTTCATGGAATCAGCTATCTGTTTATATCTATTAAAGTTTATAGAAATATCTGTGCTTTTTAATCAGCATTGACCACAGTAATTGAGTCAAGAAAGGGCACAAGGCAAAAGATTAAAAAAAGGTTTGCTCTTCTCCTCACTCATTCACTATGTCCTCAATCAGAACCGCATGAAATAATGAAAATTTGCAGTTTTCAGATTTATTTAGACGTCTATAAACTTCGGACAGCGTACACGCTGCCATAAACGACATTCAATCCTGTTGACGAAACAAATCTTAAATTGAACTTGTAGGTCTGTTAATAGAACCATCTCAAAATTGAAGTGTCACGGCAATGAATTGTTGGACGATTGATTTTGTAGGAGTTTTGCTCAAAACACAACAGTAAATGAAACATGCATCTCTTCGTTAAAGTAATCACCACAGCATAGCATTTTCCGATTTTCAATATTTTGATCAGTTGAATTAGAAAATTGCGATTTAAAAAGAACATACCTTTTGAAGCGGTGACAATTACTCTACTCAAGCAAAACCAGAAAATCTGGCGGTTTTCATTACATAAACAACTGTTCTGCGTGCGTAGATCACCAGCTGTGTTATACCAGACTGAAATCAATACTTTTATTGTCTGTTACAATGAATGCTTTTGAATTATTTGAGAAAGATAATACTAAAGTTTCAATAAATCTTATAATTTTTGATCAATAAATATGGAAGTTCTTTGATAGTTGATAGCTGTAATCAATAATATAAGCTTTCGATTCAGCTGCGCTTATATGATTATTTTTACAAATGTGGACTTTATAACAGTTAAATACTGTGAATATTAAATTAAATATTTCCATAATATCTACCAACCTTTTTAAGAATCGGGTGACTCTTCAATGTTTTGATGTGAGCGTTATTAATGAAGATGTCCGAACAAAACTAAATTTACTGCATCGAATAAGTCTGAAAATTGACTAAAAGTATGAACATAATATAATTATTTATTGTTTAGACTGTCAAAATAGTGTTAACATAAGCAAACAAATACAACGTTCAGACTCAAAAAAATATAAATGTATTATAAACAAATGCAATATGTTTTGATTATCAATAACAACAGTGATTTATTGAAGTCAAAATATGCATGATTTTTTTTAAATACAACATGAAAAAACAAAAGAAAAATACAACCCAGATAGCTTACTTTTAGCTTCATTAAAACAATCAATAAGGTTACGTTTTCTTTTATAAAAGATTATTCTATTCAAATAAAACAAAACATTATTAACGTCTATTGTGATAAAAACACTAGAACTATATGCACATTTACGTTACTATAGATGTTAGTATAATATAAAAACTAGTAAAACAACCAGTAAACGAAGAAAAAATGTTAATTGAACACGTGAATCAAAATAAGTAATTTAAATGGACTATATTTCAATTTAAGGTTAAGCTTAGGAAAATGTATAAAATGTATAAAACTTTTACAAAACTACATGTGTATGTGTAAAACAAAATCATCATAAAAAACAGGCTTATACTTTTTAAACCATATTATATAGCTCGCTTTTTGTCTACAATTGACTCATATGTGACGCTCGAATCAGAAAAATGAAAAGGCCTTTAATGGATTGTTGGTTTTTACAGTCATAATATTTTATTATTCAGTATGCTTTTGTGTCAAAAAGTGTAGTTTGTTCCCTAACTCCTTTTTTTATATTTAATCAAGCTGTGATGAGGGATGTAAAAGAAAATGATACTTGTTGTTTCCGAACATTGATTTAGATTTATGTCAATTCAATATTTACGCATGGTTCATAAAAAAATAAACTGGAAACAAATTAAAATATTAAGACAGCAATGTAACAAAATGTTTTCAAATAAAATCAGAAATCAGGAGAGTAAAAAATAATAATAATTGACACTTGATGCTATTAACGTAAAAAAACACTAATTTAGCCTTGCGAAAATAGTTTCTTCAATTCATACATTATAATTTATCAATGTCTGCATTTTATTATTTAACCATGTGACTTAAGCAGGAACTTAATTAAAAAATATATAACATACACCGAACCAATAACTAAAAATGACTGTCGTATACATCCGATTTTAAATTTCATCTTTATAACAGTAACAAAAGATGTGATAGGATTGCCAATGAGACAAATATCCATCAGAGACCAAACGACGTAGATGTTATCAATATATAGACCAAAGAACATTCAACCACGATCAAACATAATACCGCATAGAGAGCTATAACAAAAAATGACATAACAAAACGTACACAATTCAAACTAGAATTATAACGGCTGATTTAAATATAAAACTTTAAATGAAATACAAATATGTCACACACCAACAAATGATAAACACCGATTTAAAGGCTTCTGACTTTTGACAGGAACATTAAAATGTGACGGGGTTAAACATGCATGAAATGGTATGTATGTATAATAAAAGGGACAAATCAACTAAATCTAAACCAATTGTTGATAGAAACTATCATAACATTTATAAGTATCATTATAACTTATAAGCTTAAGAAGAATATGATTAAGATATTTTTTTTTTATTAAAGAATCAACTATGACAATAAAGAAACAAATCTTTGTACATTTAAATCCTTCCAATGTTGGTTGTCACTGCCCCTAGCAAAGTTGCTCTAAGATAAATTTGACTTTTGTTGGTCCGTTTAGTCATATAGCTCATTATATACACTTGCGTTTATACATCATTGGCTTTTTTATGGTTAGATAAATCCAGCAAAGCCCTCCTGACACACGAAATTATCAAAGTCATTTTAAGGTTCCACTAAAGTCAAAATATAGGACACTTCATAAACATATTAACTTTGCCTGTATTTTTCAACCTATAATGAATAAAGTCCTAAACTAGGGGATCATATTTTCATTTAAATATATTTAAGGGGGTTGAACTAAAAGGAGAGAAAAAAGTAATATCGAAATAAAAAAAATTACAGAAATCGCTTAAATTAACAGTTTAGTTTAAGTACAGCTTATTTTATAAAAATAATTAAAAGAAATATAGGCCACCGATGAATTAAAAAAGATATTCTAATATCAAGGCAAACAAATTGCTTCTTTTCACCAAAGGGATATAATTTGGTGCCTTTTCAATGATTTATAAAATAAAAAATGATATACAAAAGTCACCTAGAGCCAAAACAAATTGATTTTTTTTTGGATGATTTTTGAACCATATCATAAAGTAACAACTATTAGTGTAATAAATAAAATTTGAAACGAAAAAATAGGTTTTAATTTTTGCTGATTTTTTTATACCCTTGAGCTTCCTTAATATTATCATAAAAATCTGGAGGGCTGCTAGATGACAGATAAATAAAGGCAACAGTAGTATGCCGCTGTTCAAAACTCGTAAATCTATAGACAAAAAACAAAATTGGGGTAACAAACTAAAACTGAGGGAAACGCATTGAATATAAGAGGAGAACAACGACACAACATCAAAATGTAACACACACAGAAACGGACCAAGCACCAGACAAAATCCGATGAGAATAACAAATATAACATCAAAACCAAATACATGAACCTGGGATAGAAAAGTACCGTGACACGTCCTATAGCAATGTGACTTTGTTTAAATTAGTATGGACGAATACTGGAGCAAGTTATGCAGTACACACTAATGTTGATTTTTCAGAAAATCTATTGATTTACGAGTTTCAGTTAATTTCATGTATCTAAGTGAATGAACATCTAAGATACAATACAGAAATTTGACAAATATGCCATTGAAACATATCTATGTGACAAAACAACATTAGCTTGTACTGCATTACATGTTACAGTATTCGTCCATACCAATTTTGATCAAATGAAGTCGTCTTGCAGTCCTCCAGATTTTTTTGAAAAAAAAAGTGTTCACCCCAAGAACCGGTTTGGCCACCACATAACAATTTCAATAATATTTACAATTTATACAGTGTGTATATGTAAAGTATGTTTAAATTAACATATTTTCCCATAGTTTGTGAATTTATCCATTATAGGCTGAAAAATACAGGCAAAGTTTAGATGTATATAATGTGTCCAATATTTTGATTTTTAGTGGACCCCTTAACGCTTATTAGACCCAAACAGCAAATGCCAAGAATGTAAAACGACCGTCCGCTTAGTCACTACAGGTGTCTACTAATGTAATATTTCAATCACAATACATGACAAATATATATCTTTTTGGCATTAAATCAAAAGATATTTAAAGTTAAAGTATGTCAAAAATATATTTTAAAAATATGCATACTTCAAGGGTGTTAATAACATTGGATTCAGTGGTAACTTAGTCAGTTGTAATTTTTTTTTATATATATCAGGGAATCATTATGTTAGCTTTTGTTGTCCATGTTTTATTCAATATCTTAATTTTTTATCCGAATGTTCTTTCCCCGGAATATTTACTAATTTCATTGATTGTTTTTTTCACACAAAAATTTAATCTAATCAATTATACTTCTAAAATAATGCTAATTGGATTTTAGAAATAATAATGTTTTAAACATAGTTCGTAATTATGACCTTATAATATGTTAAATAAATTTGTAAAAATTGTGTCATCTACCTTACTTGAACAGGTAATATATATAAATTGGGGTGTTTCTTACAAGTATAGAAATAATGAATAATTTTATAAATATATTGAGTTATTTCAGATTGTATTTCTTATCAATTTACTTCTCAGCAATTTTATACAGAATTTTCTACTGAATCTTCATCTGAATCTGCATCTGAACTTGTTTCATTTTGGGAATCTGATTTTGTAACTGGTTCCGTGGTATTCCTTTTCGACGCTAACGCTATAGATAGTCCACATGCAACGGACGCCTTCATTATGTCTTTCACGGTTTCTGCTTGAAAACTGTGATGATTCCCCGTAACGAAATACGTAATCAAATGCTCACAATTATTCTTTAAAAGACTATATTTCTTCAGAAATTTTTTTCTCGACAATTTAAGAGCTCGCTGTGCATTCTCTATAGCTTTTTCAGGAGAAAGCCTGCATCTGTATTTTAGTAGATATAATTTTTTACTTTCAAAGTCTAACCATTCCTTTTTAATTCTGCCCATATTGCAAGAATCGCTTTCTCTCTGGGAATTCGAAGATGTATAGTGAACAACTTCGATCTGATTTTTTTCGTGGTTGATATCAGTAACCAAAGCATGATGTGTATATCCAAGCGGTCTTTTCCATTTGATATGCATTCCGAGTTTCAAGTCACCTATTCTCTTTACTTTTACTGCACACTAAAATAAAACGTATCGAAGTTATTACTATATTGACATCATAAAAAAAAGCGAGGAGAAATATTTAATCAGTCAATTGCGAAAATAAAAAAAACAAACAACAAACAAACAACAAACAACAAACGCAAAAGACACATAGATCAACTTAACTTTCACAAAATAAAGTTACATATCAGCTTATTAAACTACCTTTATAACATTTGAAAAATAAACACGAATCTATTAAATTATCTAACGTTTTGAGAAATTCTCAGATACTTAATTTGATGTCAACTCCGAACTGTTGATTTTGTTAAGCATCTGATATAAACAGTGCCTTACAAAAAACAACAGGCGTGTCTAAAAAATGAATCCACAAACGTCACATTATGATCATCTAATTAATATACGACATTTACTAACGTCATGATCAGATATTGCTAGATTAGATTAATGAATTTAGTACACTAAAGTCATGTTTTGTTTCAAAAATCATATATCCTGTAAAATATAATGAAAACACTCTCAATCCATATACTATTTACTAACTTGCATATACCATATTACATGTAGTTCAGTATTGAACTGATTAGTAAACAGTACTAACACTAAGTGGAATGCTAGATATTAGTTAAATGTTTTGAAAATAGTTATAAAACTACAAGTATATGATATTTTAAAAACCAAGACTTTAAGTATTGTGGAATTAGTTTTAAAACATTTAACATAGCAATTCGAATCTTCAGCAAGACAATTCAAAATAGATCAATCTACATGTGAGTCATAATAACACAATACACATTTAAATTTACTGTATGTTACAAAATGCAGTTATCTATACAAATATCAAGCTTCAAGTCGCAATGAACATGGGAAAAAAATGATTTGAAATGAGGTGTAATATAAAACAGGATTAAAAATTGAAGATATAAAAAATTATCTGCGCAAAGGTTTTCAATACCAATATGAAATATCTGTCAGAAGAGAACGAACATATGCCAAAATCAAAGATACTTTATTCATATGAGTTGCACCTCGTGCCTTGGCCCTTTTGATTAAATTAATTCTCTTAGTTTAAGATTGAAAATATAAATTGTATCTAATTTGCGGATAATCCAGTCCTATTCCGTCATGGATCTAAAACTAATGTGTCTTTGAAAACTTCCTTTGGCGGATATTTGAAAAAAAATGTGTAATTCTAAGGTGAAATGCTTAAAATTTGACTTTTAATGAAATGGGAAGGTTGAAGTCATCATGTTTTTGAAAGAATGTGGCCGAAAAACTTCAGAAAGCAGATAAGTTTATAATTATTTAACTTTAAAATACAATCTACAAGGTATTTCCCTATATGCGGACACATAATGAACAACATCTTCTTGCATCTTAATTCCTGTTTTGAATCTTGCTATTTTACGATTTTTCGTCATTTTACATAGCAATTATGCAACGGTTGCCAGCTGCTTACGCTACCAATTTTTAAACTAAAACGGCCGAAAGATGTCAAAGTAGGCAATGTTCATTTGTACACCGTCAGAAGCCTAAAAACATGTACAATTTACCTATATGCAGACAAATTCTTGATTCGATAAATGTATTGGCATATTGACATTTGTATAAAAGGGGCATATATAATCCTATTGTAATGGCTGTCGTCATTATAATGCTAAATGGCCACTATGCAAATTAGCGAAGTACCCTAAATTTTGCCATATGATGATAAAATTGACATTACTGGTACTTGTAAGGGTACTCTTGTGTCGGTATTCTCATTGATTTTGCTACTCCTCTTTGTACTACTGCGTCTTTGGTTATTTCCGTTGCTACGTCTGTGGTCTAAAATAGAAAAAATAAAATATTCAAAGGAAGCACAAAAGCGAAATGAGCCAACAATTGACCACAGACGAAGGACAAACTTCAGAGCATTTTATACTATTCTTTTAAAGAAAGCCAGTAAACATTTTTTTTTCATAATGTTCATACTTTATATACTACCATGACTACCTGGATAGACAATTCCAATGTAATAAATGTTCCTTAAATCTATTAATGAATATAGAAAAGATATATAAACAACGGCAAAAGTTTACGATATTATCATTAGCTACTCAAGCAATAACCGACTATGGATAGAATCAAACATTAATGATGTTTCAAATGAAAAAAAATGTGATAATTAGTTGTCGTATGAAAAAACATTGTTGACGAATGTACGTAAATCTTATTTTGCCTTACCGTTAATTTTTTACAAAACAAATAAACCACAACGTACTTCTCAGGAATGAATTATATCTACAGTCTATGTTCATTCTTTATTAAGTGATTTTTTTTGCAATCCGGTACTTATTTTTATATTTCGCTCAATGAAAAAATCAAATAGGTTTGAACGTAGTTTTCAATTTAGACTATATTTAGTCTAAATTGAAAACTACGTTCAAACCTATGATTGCGTTGGATAAAAACCGCAATTTTTATATGTGTGCATGTAAAACAAATTTCGTTGAAGAAGGATCTAAAAACAGCACAAACTACATTTTCAAAAAGACCAAAAAAGTGAAAAAGTATATTTAAACAAAACGCATTTGACTAACAGGTCGAACAACTGATGTTCTTTAACCCTGCTGACTGCCATTGGCGATTGCCAAATCAAATTGATCACAAGGTGTAACAAAATGGATCTTAATATAAATTTAATACTTAACAGAAAAAAAATAACTTGTGGCCACGATGTTATGCCACAAACATACGGTGTCAATATTTTTTTTTTTAGTACACCAGATATTATATATATAATCTTCATGCTAGAAATATTTTGTTAATATTTTTTTATTTCTTCTGGGCTATTAATTATCAGATTTGATCTACCTAAAAGAAAATTGAAAACGCTTCTTATATAATTACTTCATCATTACGATAAAAAAAAAAAAAACGTTGGTAATAAAAGATAGTCGAAGGGCAAAAAAAGGATATGAAAGTCGAAAATAAACTAACAATTTCATGGCAAAAAAAATGAAAAAGACTAACAGACAACAACATGACATGGAACAACACAGACAACAATAATCTGGGCAACATGAAAATGATCTTATGTGCTCCGAAAGGGTAATTACAAACCTAATTAAATATCCAATGCATTCAGGAGAAAGAAGACGATATTGTAGTTACGACGATTGAAACATATACATTGTCATCTGTGAAACAAAAAGTCCATAACTGTCAACAAACTCGTGATAGCGTCCGTTAATTTTACGTATGCGGATATTTCAAATTCACCGATTGCACTTCTTGGTTAAATATCTTCGTTCTGACAAGCAACCCTTTATCAAGGAAACTATTATATCACTAACCTCACATTCATTGGTGATCTTCGTGCGGTTCAAATATTTTTTATGAACAGCTATAACTCAATACTTTCCTTTATTAACCTCTCTCTCTCTTGGTTCCGATTCACCAAAGATATTTCTAGAAAGTGGTCGTTAGATAAATTTGAAACGGAAACCTGCCGACTACGCCCTCAATGACATTCACTAAATAACAGTTCTTGAAACTTTCCAAATTTGTTTAAAAACTAGGTTATATCGAATTGACATGATAAAAATTGCAGTTTTGTTTGTTACTTTTTCACCAATACCCCTATATTATTTACATACCAATGCTACCTATGTCGTCTACTTTTTTGGTATATCCAGAGACCTGTGGGATCGTATGTGGTAAAACCTCTGAAAAAACATATATTTATACGTCAAGTCTTTTATAAATAGTGTACAGAATAATATCTTACTAACTAAAAGTCATAAAGCAAGAACAGTTTTCGAATTGCTGCATTGTCGTGTCCATTCTTAAATCATTTACTTGAAACTGAAAAAAATTGCTGACTCAATCAGACTTAAATCAGAAAGGAAATTTCGGATATTGCAAGTTTGTTTGTTCCTTTTACATCAATACCCCTCTATTATTTACATACCAACGTTACCTATGTCGTCTACTTTTTTTGAGAGTAATGGGTTCGTCTCTGCATCTGGTAAACCATCTGAAATAAAAAATATATGTAAACAGTGTACAGAATAATATAATACTCACTTAAATTCAAAAAGCAAAATAAGTTTTGGAACTGCTGTATTTTCTAGCCCGTTAATTCATCTAATGACTTGTCAAGAAAAAAGGTAAAATATAAGGACACTTGGTCCTACATTTAAATTCTAAAATGTGAGCGACAACCACAAAATCGTTAAAACATTTTAACACAGCACGATTTTGTGGAAAATATGAGTATGTCATTTAGCAAACCAAGACACGATAAAATGTGTGATCTGTACATGTATACTCGTATTTGTTTTAAACATGAATTGTTAATTGCGAACTGTTCATCGTGAAGTCTGTGTGGACAAAATATATATACAGTATAAATGTTACGAAATAACGATAACAAATAAATCCAAAAGACTTGCTTCAGTGTGAATACATTAATATTGGTGGTTTTCGTATAAAATAAAGTTAAAAACTTTAGATCACGGCATAACCCTTGTTAAAAGTTTCTTATGAATCATGAAGATATATATGTGCTGTAAATATGCAATTAAAAGTATGTTGGTATTTCAACACAAGTCAGGATACGCTAAGGTTTTGATATAAAATGGCAGCAACCTTATTTGAATGTAAGACAAAATGAATACTTATCAATAACACTATTTCCCTTTTCAAAGGGAAATACTAGGTTATATGGAATTGACATGATACAAATTGCAGTTTTGTTTGTCACTTTTTCACCAATACCCCTATATTATTTACATACCAATGCTACCTATGTCGTCTACGTTTTTGGTATATCCAGAGACCTGTGGGATCGTATGTGGTAAAACCTCTTCGAAAACATGTATTTATACGTCAAGTCTTTTATAAATAGTGTACAGAATACTATCTAACTAACTAAAATTCACAAAGCAAGAACAGTTTTCGAATTGCTGTATTGTCGTGTCCATTCTTTAATCATTTACTTGAAACTGAAAGGGAAATACCTCAAAACATAAACAAGGGACCAAATGGCATAGAAATTGGTCTTTATCTTTTTTTTCATTCTGTTAAAAAAGATATAACCTGATATACAAAGAAATAAAAGTAACTGAAAGGTCTACATCTTAACAGAGAGAGCTAAATCCATGAATTATACATTTGCCTTCATTTAGTCAGCGGAAACAACATATCTAAATTTGAATATTCTTCATCAAAGCGTTTTCATGTTAATAAACAGAGACTGTTTGGTTGTCATTTTACTTCCAAAATAACAAACGACGAATACAGCAGGCTTTATGAGTTTTATGTAACATTGGTTTAAGCTGTTGTTATAGCCCTGGTCACAACGAATCTTCGACACATCTATGCAGCGCCAAGACATGAAATTTCGTCAAATCGCGGGTCATCTGTGATCGTCGTATGACAGTTGCACGACAGTCGCACCATATTTTCAGCATCGTGACGCAGTCGTGTGTCGTGGGACGAAAATTGAACATGCAGCTTTTTTGCTCTACTTTTTTTTTGTCGTGTCACTGTCTGTGAGAGTGTCTTACCACAGTCGTGCGACTGTCGTGTGATAAACCTATTGTCGTGGGTAAAGCCCTGGTCAACGGACCCACGAATCAGAGACGTCCAGAAGTGAGAGGGGGACTTCCAATGAAATCGATTGACATGCAACAAAGATGAACACTTTGCATTCGAAATTAAGCTACTGAGAAAATTCAAACAGACCACATCCCGATGTATTTCACGAAAACACAATAACTCTATACTATTCACGTGACAAGAGCAGACCGGTATACTCGAAAACTTATATGTCAAATAAAGGTATAATTAGGGAGATTGAAACATGCTATGACAACGTGTAATGCTCTTTAAAACATTTAGACTTAAAAAAGAAATTCCAGTTTCGTATGGACATGATTTTTCACACTCTATTTTATTTAAATGCAGCAATGATTACGATAGCACGACACAGTAAAGAGTTTGCTTTCGCATTTTGGCTATGGTGGATTTTTTAAATGTGAAAGTTATTGTGCCATCAAATTGCAAATTTTAGACAGCTGATGAATAGTATAGTTTTCAAAGTGGCTGTATATGAGCATCAATATTGTTTTTGAATGTTCTATCACATTCGTATCGCCTATAGGTTTAGAAATTATTGTAGTGATTTTCAACAAATATTTGACGCTCAAATTTTTCAATAAAATTTTATAAAAATTAGGTGAAATGCATATGATTTTTTTTATCTCTTGATAGATATAATTCAATAGTTTCAGAAAAGATATCACTCAAATTGAATGAAATTCTAATTTTTAACCATATTTGAGGACTCTTTTTACATTTTTACCCCTCTCTTTTCGAGATAATTTGTATAAGATAAATGCAGAATTTTGTCATGTTTAAAAAAAAAGATTATTTTTCACCTCATTAACAATTGAAAGCAATATGTGGAATATTCTGTGTCAATGCATATACACCTACTAACACAAACATTAAGCCTTGTCTGTTGGAAAGGGAAGGGAAGAGAGTGGATAACATTATGAGTGTCGTTTTGATGGGTTTTTTTCCTAATTGTGTATTGCTACCTTACATATTTTATATTTCAGTTTTACACGCTTCTAATTAAAGAATCTATTTATATGCATACCAAATAACATGTACCAGGCGACCATTTGTGATTCATAAAAAAAATGTAAAATACTTTCTTGTAAGACCCGCATCATTACAAAAAGTGTCATTTTAAAAGTAAAATATTAAGAAAAATGAGAAAATGTTGTGTGAGCATCGTATGAAATTTCATTGTCTTGAGACAATCGTGCGACTGTATCAGGAGTGTCTTACGTCTTTTGTCGTATAACAGTCGTGCGACGTTTGTGATTATCTAAACGGTTCATTTTGTTACCCACGACAATGGGTTTATCGCATGACAGTCGCACGACTGTGGTAAGACACTCTCACGACAGCCACAAGACAGCGACACGACAAAAATATCGTAGAGCAAAAAAGGTGCATGTATATTTCAGTGTTACACGCTTCTAATGAAAGAATGTATTTATATGCATACCAAGTAATATGAACCAGGCTCTCCAGTTGGGATTCATAAAAAAAATGTAAAATACTTTCTTGTAAGACCCACATCAGTACAAAAAGTGTCATTTAAACAGTAAAATACAAATGTATTAAGAAAAATGAGAGAAGGATCAAACTTATTTCGTTTTAATCAATTGTTCGTCGTTTTAATAAGTTTGGTTTTATTTTTAGAAAAAATGGGATGGGCTTTTTAAAAGAGGTTATGATGATTAATATTTTCATAGTTTAACAAACTTAAGGGAAGGTAACTATATAGTATAAAAGTGAACTATTGTATAATGCACATTGAACTGACTTTTGAATACTTTCAACTGGATGATATATAGCTATAGATGATCCAGGAGAAAAAAGAAAAGGGATTTACAATATATATGTGTTCCATTGTAAAGATTTTAAAATACCTGGAACTGCATAAGCTATAGCTGTTCCAGAAGCTGCTGTAATCACCTTGTTCTGAAAATTTCTATTTTCTTTCACATTTACAGGTTCTGAAACAAATACACATATATTATTGTACACTTCTTTGAAAATGTATTTATGGATACAAAAAATAATGAAATCTTTATATTACATTTGATATGGACAACATTCCCTAATAAAACTAATATGTTAAGATAAACAAATCTATTTGCTTCTTAGTTCATTTGAATTGTATTATATGTTCATCGTGAAAAAGTCAACTCTTAAAGCATTACTACTTGATATTTCAGCTTTTAATTAAACACATTGTCTATCTATTAGCTACAAGTCTACTACCCCTTACATGGTTTTTTTTCGTATTTGTTTTAAACATGAATTGTTAATTGCGAACTGTTCATCGTGAAGTCTGTGTGGACAAAATATATATACAGTATAAATGTTACGAAATAACGATAACAAATAAATCCAAAAGACTTGCTTCAGTGTGAATACATTAATATTGGTGGTTTTCGTATAAAATAAAGTTAAAAACTTTAGATCACGGCATAACCCTTGTTAAAAGTTTCTTATGAATCATGAAGATATATATGTGCTGTAAATATGCAATTAAAAGTAAGTTGGTATTTCAACACAAGTCAGGATACGCTAAGGTTTTGATATAAAATGGCAGCAACCTTATTTGAATGTAAGACAAAATGAATACTTATCAATAACACTATTTCCCTTTTCAAAGGGAAATACTAGGTTATATGGAATTGACATGATACAAATTGCAGTTTTGTTTGTCACTTTTTCACCAATACCCCTATATTATTTACATACCAATGCTACCTATGTCGTCTACGTTTTTGGTATATCCAGAGACCTGTGGGATCGTATGTGGTAAAACCTCTGCGAAAACATGTATTTATACGTCAAGTCTTTTATAAATAGTGTACAGAATAATATCTAACTAACTAAAATTCACAAAGCAAGAACAGTTTTCGAATTGCTGTATTGTCGTGTCCATTCTTTAATCATTTACTTGAAACTGAAAGGGAAATACCTCAAAACATAAACAAGGGATCAAATGGCATAGAAATTGGTCTTTATCTTTTTTTTCATTCTGTTAAAAAAGATATAACCTGATATACAAAGAAATAAAAGTAACTGAAAGGTCTACACCTTAACAGAGAGAGCTAAATCCATGAATTATACATTTGCCTTCATTTAGTCAGCGGAAACAACATATCTAAATTTGAATATTCTTCATCAAAGCGTTTTCATGTTAATAAACAGAGACTGTTTGGTTGTCATTTTACTTCCAAAATAACAAACGACGAATACAGCAGGCTTTATGAGTTTTATGTAACATTGGTTTAAGCTGTTGTTATAGCCCTGGTCACAACGAATCTTCGACACATCTATGCAGCGCCAAGACATGAAATTTCGTCAAATCGCGGGTCATCTGTGATCGTCGTATGACAGTTGCACGACAGTCGCACCATATTTTCAGCATCGTGACGCAGTCGTGTGTCGTGGGACGAAAATTGAACATGCAGCTTTTTTGCTCTACTTTTTTTTTGTCGTGTCACTGTCTGTGAGAGTGTCTTACCACAGTCGTGCGACTATCGTGTGATAAACCTATTGTCGTGGGTAAAGCCCTGGTCAACGGACCCACGAATCAGAGACGTCCAGAAGTGAGAGGGGGACTTCCAATGAAATCGATTGACATGCAACAAAGATGAACACTTTGCATTCGAAATTAAGCTACTGAGAAAATTCAAACAGACCACATCCCGATGTATTTCACGAAAACACAATAACTCTATACTATTCACGTGACAAGAGCAGACCGGTGTACTCGAAAACTTATATGTCAAATAAAGGTATAATTAGGGAGATTGAAACATGCTATGACAACGTGTAATGCTCTTTAAAACATTTAGACTTAAAAAAGAAACTCCAGTTTCGTATGGACATGATTTTTCACACTCTATTTTATTTAAATGCAGCAATGATTACGATAGCACGACACAGTAAAGAGTTTGCTTTCGCATTTTGGCTATGGTGGATTTTTTAAATGTGAAAGTTATTGTGCCATCAAATTGCAAATTTTAGACAGCTGATGAATAGTATAGTTTTCAAAGTGGCTGTATATGAGCATCAATATTGTTTTTGAATGTTCTATCACATTCGTATCGCCTATAGGTTTAGAAATTATTGTAGTGATTTTCAACAAATATTTGACGCTCAAATTTTTCAATAAAATTTTATAAAAAATTAGGTGAAATGCATATGATTTTTTTCTATCTCTTGATAGATATAATTCAATAGTTTCAGAAAAGATATCACTCCAATTGAATGAAATTCTAATTTTTAACCAAATTTGAGGACTCTTTTTACATTTTTACCCCTCTCTTTTCGAGATAATTTGTATAAGATAAATGCAGAATTTTGTCATGTTTTTAAAAAAAAGATTATTTTTCACCTCATTAACAATTGAAAGCAATATGTGGAATATTCTGTGTCAATGCATATACACCTACTAACACAAACATTAAGCCTTGTCTGTTGGAAAGGGAACGGAAGAGAGTGGATAACATTATGAGTGTCGTTTTGATGGGTTTTTTCCTAATTGTGTATTGCTACCTTACATATTTTATATTTCAGTTTTACACGCTTCTAATTAAAGAATCTATTTATATGCATACCAAATAACATGTACCAGGCGACCATTTGTGATTCATAAAAAAAATGTAAAATACTTTCTTGTAAGACACGCATCATTACAAAAAGTGTCATTTTAAAAGTAAAATATTAAGAAAAATGAGAAAATGTTGTGTGAGCATCGTATGAAATTTCATAGTCTTGAGACAATCGTGCGACTGTATCAGGAGTGTCTTACGTCTTTTGTCGTATAACAGTCGTGCGACGTTTGTGATTATCTAAACGGTTCATTTTGTTACCCACGACAATGGGTTTATCGCATGACAGTCGCACGACTGTGGTAAGACACTCTCACGACAGCCACAAGACAGTGACGCGACAAAAAAATCGTAGAGCAAAAAAGGTGCATGTATATTTCAGTGTTACACGCTTCTAATGAAAGAATGTATTTATATGCATACCAAGTAATATGAACCAGGCTCTCCAGTTGGGATTCATAAAAAAAATGTAAAATACTTTCTTGTAAGACCCACATCAGTACAAAAAGTGTCATTTAAACAGTAAAATACAAATGTATTAAGAAAAATGAGAGAAGGATCAAACTTATTTCGTTTTAATCAATTGTTCGTCGTTTTAATAAGTTTGGTTTTATTTTTAGAAAAAATGGGATGGGCTTTTTAAAAGAGGTTATGATGATTAATATTTTCATAGTTTAACAAACTTAAGGGGAGGTAACTATATAGTATAAAAGCGAACTATTGTTTAATGCACATTGAACTGACTTTTGAATACTTTCAACTGGATGATATATAGCTATAGATGATCCAGGAGAAAAAAGAAAAGGGATTTACAATATATATGTGTTCCATTGTAAAGATTTTAAAATACCTGGAACTGCATAAGCTATAGCTGTTCCAGAAGCTGCTGCAATCACCTTGTTCTGAAAATTTCTATTTTCTTTCACATTTACAGGTTCTGAAACAAATACACATATATTATTGTACACTTCTTTGAAAATGTATTTATGGATACAAAAAAAATGAAATCTTTATATTAAATTTGATATGGACAACATTCCCTAATAAAACTAATATGTTAATATAAACAAATCTATTTGCTTCTTAGTTCATTTGAATTGTATTATATGTTCATCGTGAAAAAGTCAACTCTTAAAGCTTTACTACTTGATATTTCAGCTTTTAATTAAACACATTGTCTATCTATTAGCTACAAGTCTACTACCCCTTACATGTTGAACCCCGCCACATTCTGTATGTATGTGCCTGTCCTAAGTAGGGAACCTGCAATTCAGTGCACTTGGTAGTCGTTTATTGATGTGTTACATTTTTTTTTTTTTTTGTAAAAAAATTCGGCCGTTTGTTTTCTCATTTGAATTATTTTACATTTGTCATTTCGGGGATTTTTATCGTTTACAATGCGGTATCGTCTTTGCTCATTGTTAATTTCTGTATCATTTTGTCTCTTGTGGAGAGCTATTTCATTGGGAATTTTACCACATCTTCTTTTGTATATCTATACTAGTTCAACGTAGGTGCAACCAGCCATATATATATTTGAATACAGGTACTCGGACTTCTCTTAAACTGAATTTTAATGTGCGTATTGTTATGCGTTTACTTTTCTACATTAGCTGATGTAAAGAGGAGGGTTGAGATCTCATAAACACGTTAACCCCGCCGCAGTTTGCGCCTGTCCGAAGTCAGGAGCCTCTTGACTTTGTAAGTCTTGTATGATTTTTAATTTTAGTTTCTTGTGTATAATTCGGAGTTTAGTATGACGTCCATTATCACTGTACTAGTTTACATATTTTTAACGGGCCAGCTGAAGGACGCCTACGGGTGCGGGAGTTTCTCGCTACATTGAAGACCCATTGGTGGCCTTCGGCTGTTGTCTGCTCTATGGTCGGGTTGTTGTCGCTTTGACACATTTCCCATTTCCTTTCTCAATTTTACTTAAAATTATTTTTTTTCATCATGCTTATTGATTTTGGTGTGATTTTACATTACTCTTCACATGCATTTTTTTTGGTCAAATTTAAAATAATATTATAATGTTTGCTCTTTTATTTAATCAAACGCTGGAAATATGTCTGCAGTTGCCTTCATTGTTGTTGCACGAATAAATAAATAAATACTTTATTCAAAGTAATATAATATATGGAATATACATAAAGTAGTATACCACTGTGCGAAATTCATAAATCGATTGAGAAAAAAAAACGGGTTACAAACTAAAACTGAGGGAAACACATCGACTATAAGAGGAGTACTACGACACAACATAAACACAACACTAAAATGTAACACACACAGAAACGAACTATTATATAACAATGGCAATTTTCATGACTTGGTCCAGGAGATTTTAAGAAAACAACTGGTGGGTTGAACCTGGTTTTGTGGCATGCCTTACCTCCCGCTTTTATTGCAATGTTGAATATAATATTAAAATGACAACATTACATGACAGGACTACAATACAAATAAATGGGAGAGCATATACGACAGAGAAATACACGAATATAAGCTAACAAAAGGTACTAGGTTTAAAATTTAATACGCCAACCGCGCGTTTCGTCCACACAAGACTTACCAGTGACGCTCAGATGAAAAAAGTTCGAAAGCTACAAGTGAAATCTTGTGTAATAATAGATGGTTAAATGATCATAGATATCATGTCCATCATGTTGAAATGCATTCATATTTGCTATTAATCAGTAAATGTATCACGTTTTTCTGTGTTATTTAGTTTTGACACGTGTTTTCTTTCATTTAATACGTTAAATCATAATGCAAATACCGTACTGTGGAAAAGTATATAACTTGAAAAAATCATTTGACTAGCAGGTCGACCAACTGTCCATATATATATGGACTATGTTGAAATATATTTGTTTCATTTTATAGTCTTCTGGAAAATGATGTTTGTGCTGTAGTTAGACCCCTCTACCAAGAAATTTGTTTTACATGCACACGTAAAAAAAATCGGTTTTTATCCAACGCAATTATAGGGTTGAACGTTGTTTTCAATTTAGACTTGTATATATACACAGATATATATGCAACATATATTCTTTTCGTTTGATGTTAATATTTTACTAAACTTCAATAACAGTGGTGAACTGTAACTAATTCTCTGTAATTACAAACACTTGGCTTTGACGGGCATTTTAATGACATAAGACGTCAAGAACGCTCGAATCTTAATAGGTAGAAGGCAACACCAAACGAATACGTCGAAAACCCTTGAACAAAACATTATTCAATGGTTTGAATACTAGGTCCAATTATGCCTTTGTAATAAACCGTATTGATTTGATATTTCAAAATCAATACTACACAAGTCCTATCGGTATAATACAATCACATTTTTTTTTCGCAACAGTGTTCTTCAGAAACTCGTCACCCGATTTTTACGATACTAATCGATTGAAAAATGTGGGAATCGAACATAACAAACGTAGGCGTCCTCAGGTATGAAAATCCGGAACAAATGCTAGTGTTCGTTAAGCGACATAGCATCATCAATGTACACAAAGATGAACCTGAAGAACTTTTGAGAAAAGAAAAGTTTGGGACTAAGAACTCAAAATTAGACCTAATGGAAAGACATGAATTAGAATTTATATGTGGTTCTCGATGGACTTAAATTTGTTAACAATGCATTTTTTTTTCTAATGACATTTTCAAATATTACCAGTAACTGTTTTGCTTGTTGGTGCTGATCGTGTTGCCTTATCCAAACTTTGATACGCTTGTCCACATTTCAACCCTGTCATGCCATCAAATAAAAATCCACCAACTGTATCTACAGCGTCTCCGCTAGACATAGCTCTACTGTCTATCTTTTTGAAAGTTTCAAAAAGTCCATACAATCGTTCCTCGTCATGCAATTTAGAATCAACAACCGAAATAGCTCCATCCATCGCTGCACCAGCTGAAATACCACCAGCAACGGCTCCCGCTGGTCCACCGATTATCATTCCAGTAACCCCTCCAGCAGCCACTGCAGTTGTATGAGAAGCCGCCTTCATTGCAACATCGCCTCTCTCCTTATCTTTAGCTGCATAGTGCAAAAGGCCTTTAACATGCCCTATCACAGGAGTACTATTTACAACACCGTCCATCGTATTAACGCATTCAGTAAAAGTATCTCTTGCTCCCTCAGGGTCGCCAACTGCAAATTGAACCAGTGAAAATCCTTGTGAAATGACTGGACACGTTCGAACAAAATTAGCATTTGTTCTCTGTGCTCCATCAATGTCGCCAGCGAGAACTTGGACCAGGCACTTTATCTGAGAATAAATTGGAATCCAGTCACCCATTTCTTATCAAACTGAAACAAGAAAGGTGACAAAAAAATAGACGAATCACAAGGTATTGTGTAGATTTTTAAAATATACTCCAGTACCATGAATTAACTGGAAGTGAAGCAATACAAATGAAGTACAATACTGCCAAACAATATTTAGGTCTTTCCGTTGAAAGACCGACTAATTTTATTCTGCCTATTTTTTTTCTTTTGAAACATTTTTATCATGCGGTGTATAGTGATTTCGCTCGCCAATGCCGTTTTGACGGTTTGCATATGATATCGAACAGATATTGAGCCTCTGAAATTTACTATGTTTATCGAAGTCTTTTCATTGTAAGAATTATCCCAGAAAATACTGTTTCTTGTGTGCACTTTCTCATCTCCTTCCATTAAAGATAACGACAAAAAAGTTCTCAAATTTTCTCGTTTCATCCTCGGGATGTTAAGAATAGTTTTGAACTAAGCTAATCGTATACTCCATACTAGAGGTGTTTCCCATTATGCCTTTGAAATAGGTTATACATACTGTATGCATTAATAACTGGCCTGGTAAACCATAAGTGATAGAGATGGAGATGGAGTGAGAAATAAAAATCAATGAGGTATTAATTGCTTGAAAGTTCGTAAATATTAGTGAAATCTTAAAATCAAATTTCTAAACATGCATATTAAAATACAGATCTGTGCTCCCGTAAATATGTGTATGAAAAATTCATGCATGATCCGACATCAATGACCAGTAAGAAATATAATTAGAGTTAATATATGTCGTGTGAAAAAATGAAAACAACACGTTTAATAATTTAATGCGTCCGCACCGCTTTCCTGGATTTACCCTCATCAGGAACCCTTAAAGCCAAATATTTTAAAGCCAAGAATGTATAACTACCTTAACCGTTGAAAAGCTATTTGACATAAAATACCTGAAAAAAGCATGTATGGTCAACTTTGCCTCTGGGAGTTAAAACCTTAGTTTCTTTATAATTTCATTTATCAACGCACAATTTTAGAAAGGTTTGTTATAAATCATTAAGTTATCAATACACATGTGATCTGTTCAACGGTCTCCCACCGAAAAGTGAAGATGCGGTGACCTTAATTTAGAAAAAAAACCAATTCTTTATCCAAATATGAAGTTGAACTTTTAAGATGAAAAAGTTCTTCAGTTTCCTTACAAATTAAAACAAAATGCATACACTACAAATTAAAGAAACATGGAGTCCGAGGTAACATATATAATATAGAAATAGAGAAAATTAATGAATGGAGGTTGTTAATACCAATTGTTATGAAGACAACCAACGCGTCCTGTTGGTTGTGCGGGAAGTAAAATACGCATAAAGAATATGGACGTTAAGTCCGCTGCCTCGCAGCAGTGAGAATAGTCCATGCATGCAAACTTTTAATAAATAAATCAAACAATATATCAGTCAATCAACCAATCAATCAATCCATCATGAAAGAGTCTAGTCCAGGTTTTAAACAGAACATAAGTTATCCGTCTTTGTATTTCGCATGCTTCTACAGGTCTAATGTTTTTATTTGGTCAATCAATCAACCAACCAAACAATCATTTAGATTTTGGATGGCAAATACCGTTTACAATAGTGTTAAAAAATTGATTTATATTTTTATGATTTCAGTCTCTTAAAATATGTTTGATGGCTACATTATATCTGTATTTCTCTTGAATTATACTCCAATAGATCAGGTTGAGCCACCATTCTGCATTCCCATTGATTAATCCAGGTGGTCCCGGGGTGAAACTCAATATATTATTTGTTTTCGTGTGAATATTTCATGATGTCTCGCTGTTAGAATCGCCTATTCAACATAGGTGGATCTTCACATGAGTCCCTTGTTTCGCATGGAAAGGGCACAGAGGAAATGCATCGGGATAATTCATGGAGAGAGATGTCAACCCTTGCCAAACATAAAACAAGTCATCAGTACTATACTGCTTTTCAATAGCAATTAATTGGATTAGCGAAAAAAAAATCAAGGTTTCAAATTAAGGTGGTACCCAACACCTTCACTAAAATTAATTTGGCTTCTTTAATTTTCATAAAATTTTGACAAAGTGTTTATTTTGACCCTTTGACAAAAATGTAAAAATTTCAAAAAATTTCAACCAAGCATTTTATCTGAAAAATTACACTGGTTATATAGCAGTTTGACAAACACTTATTTTGATCATTGAGAAGCTTAATATTCCCTTAACAACACAACGTCATTGAAACGTTTAGCTGATTTTACAGAGTTTTCTACCTGTAGTGTTAGGTACCACCTTAAAGCGAGGATACACATTAACAACGAAACAACAGAGGTACTGAACTGCAACAAGAACATACTCAAACAAACATAGAACCCGGACTACTTGATAACAACAGCTATATGGCTGACTTAAGATATAAATGGTGGGTTGAATCAGGAATTATGGCTTTCTTGCTAGCCAAACCTGCCACTTATATTGTAATGTTAGAAAATACCGCTTAATAGAAAACATCACTTGACAGAAATACAGTACCAACAACCGAAATAACACTCAGCATACAAAAATACATAAATGAATCATAAAATAGTACATTACAAGAAAAAAGACATAAACATATTTTATTATTTCCAATCATGGTGCCAGTGATAGAGCAGAACAATCAAAAGCTTTCAAAACAATTAGAAAACGAAACAAAGTAAAGACCTAAGAGTATTGACTAAAGGAAGTTCATAGCCAACTTTCGTTTATAACGTATCATGTTTTCAAAGAAATACAATATCAATACGAATGCATCCTACTGGATAAAGGTTAAACATGTCAAAGGCCACAATTGATTGTACACGAAGAAGGATAAAACAAAATCCCACAACAGACCATAAAAACCATAACACCGGACTCCTCTCAAAAAAAAGTGTTTTATCTTTTATTATTTTCTTTCTGATGTACAAAACGACAAAAACACAAAACGACCCTCAGATAAAATGAGCATTACTTGGTACATGTATATGGACACATACATATCTTAAACCGGATTACTTTCTATCAAACTGCATATGTCCATCTCTTAATCATACGTCGTAAAATGGAAGAAAAAAAATTTGTACAGTCAAGCTACAAACAGGAAGACACTAGCTTCTACAAGGAGCTAAAAGACGGCATTTATTTTATATGATTCGAGAACAATATCAAAATGTGCTTTGTTACCTCAAAATTCTAGATGATAGAAAGTAAAAGTTGTGGTTTGAATACACTCGCTCCGGGAACATATAGATAAAGTCTGCAAACATAATTCATAAAGTCTCATCATAAGATGTGATTAAATTGGCAGTTTTAATTCTAGACAGTTTTTAAAATTGTCAAACCTTTGGCAAAAAAAGTGTAATATTTACATTGGACGAGTAACATATTACATGTTTTCACGCGCAAATGATAATTACAAATGTAAAATTATCTGCCAGTTTCCTTTTATCTTTTTGTATCTATGCAAGTTAATTTTTTTTATATAAATAAGGCCGGTAGTTTTCTCGTTTGAATTGTTTTACGTTGTCAATTCGTGGTCTTTTATAGCTGACTACTTTATATGCGGAATGCGGAATGGGCTTTGCTCATTGTTGAAGGCCGTACGGTGACCTATAGTTGTTAATTTCTGTGTCATGTTTGTCTTTTGTGCAGAGTTGTCTCATTGGCAATCATACCACATCTTCTTTTTATAAGTACATTTGTGGCTGAGCTAGATTATATTCAATAAAGTCATTTTAATACGAACATATTCTTTCAAACCATAAACCATATCTTTTGGGCTGAATAATCAGAATTCTCTAAATATACTACCAAAATAGACACAAGTGAACATTATCAACATATATATATATATATCGCTAACAGTAATTATTGGCCTTTCGTGATTTAGATATTGCAGTTTCACACAAGATGCTATATATGTGTACACTTATTTTTACGATGTCAAATGAAAGAACGATTTTTTCGTTTCCCATACTTAATTTTACTTTAATGGGACATTCGGTACGACACATATAAATCATCTGAAATATGATTTATTTTTGTTCAATCATTTACGATAGTGATATATTGAAATTATAATTAAATGCGGTTCCTTAAACCAACATACGTAATAAATCTCAAGACTTTACACCGTTTTTTTTAAATTTCATTTAATGAAAGTTTGTTGCCTATAATTAAAATAATAACTAACATTGTTTCGGGATTTTTTGCTTATACTATTAAAGCATGGGTCCCCTTTCAAAGGTCTCCCAACTATTTCCTTGATTTAGCAAGGTATTCTTTGATATTTTTGTTACGTTTATATGCTATGATAGGCACATGGGTGAAGATTTCACTACATTGTTTGTCTTTTTGCAGATTGCTCCAATGTTTTCTTATAACCTTACTAAGGTTTTTTACCATTGGATTATATTTAGTAATGAGAGTGAGTGGGACATTCATTGTCCTATCGGCCTTCAATAAGGTTGTTTTTCTGCTTGTGGTATTTTTAACGTTTCTAATAACATTCTCTGTTTTATTTTTACAGTATCCTTTTTCAACTAACTTATCTTGTAAGTTAGTTAAATATATATCTAACTCATTGATGTCACTATTATTTCTAATATGACGTATAGATTCACACACTGTAATACTTGTGAATGTGTGTTTCGGATGTGCACTAGTGATTGGTAAATATTGATACGTTTCAGTTTTTTTAATATGTGATTTAACACCAAGGATGTTATTATTATGGAATCTTTCATCTTTGTACACTTCGGTATCTAAATAGGTCATACTAGAACTAGACACCTCAAATGTGAATTTAAGTAGAGGGTCAATTTTGTTTGCTATGTTAAAGAGATCTTCAACCTGTTTTAATGTGCCTGTGAAGACCATAAAACCGTCATCTCTGTATTGACAGTGTAATTTTATGTTTTCTCTCCATTGGAACTGATCTAAAATATTTATTAATAGTACAGACAGATGTGAAACTGTGCATGTCGGAGATAGAATATATACCACCCATAGGCGCTCCTATAATTTGTTTGTATGATTGTCCATTGAATTCAAATGCATTGTTTCTTAGTATTAGTTTAACAAATGTCGTTAGATATTTTTTGTTGGGAATTTTTAAAGTATATTCTTGTGTGTCAATTGATTCTAATGCATTGATAACTGTTTCTTTTAAGTTATCAATGTTCATATTTGTGTACATGGACGTTACATCATAGGCAATAAGAATGCAATTTTTCTTGACCTCATGTGACTCTATTCTATTAATGAAGTCTTTTGTATCTTGAATGTAAAAGTTATGCCTCTTCAATAATGGTTTTAAAATTAGACCCAGTAATCTTTCAATGCCTCTCGTGGGAGAGGTACACTTATTGATGATTGGTCGGTAAGGAATGTTTATGTTTCAAACTATTTTACCATCTCGAAATGCCTCATTTAGTATTTCTAGATTGATTTTATGTATTTTTGGAAGAAGGTACATGTGTCCATGTTTTGATTTGTTATTATTCTTCAAGAAATTATAAGTTTGTGAATCTATTTCTTTTTTCCTATATAGATTTTCAACATTATCTTTTACAGATTTGACAACAACGTTAGTAGTTGGTCCATTTATTTTCAAGTAATGATTACTGTTAAGGTGACTTGTTCCTGCTTTGATGTAATCGGTCTTATTTACAATCCCTGTTGTGTTATTTTTATCGGCTTTATATATATAAATGCTATCATAATGTTTTAGTTCCATTAGAGCTTTGCGTTTTAATTTTGACAAATTGTCTCTAAACTATTTAACCTCCAGTTTTGATATATCTAGTTTTGTGTCAATTAAGTAACTTTTTAGGGCAACATTTCCTCTGGGTGGTATATGCCCTGATTGCAAAAATAATGGACGAATATGTTTGTTGTTGTTTTTTCCTGAGTAATGGAATTTACATCTCATTTTTCTAGTTAGCTCGTTAAAATCCATTAATAATTGTTTTCGTAAATCATTACGTTTTGGATTAGGGATAAATTTAATTCCCTTTCCTAATAGGAGGTTTCATTATTCGTCAATGACTTTGTTGACAAGTTTAGGACAAATTTTCTACAAGACTCAGCTCGAGTCGCTTTTTTGTTTTTTATTCAGGATCTTAATTTGTCCCGATAAAACATACCGTTCATTTTTATCAAAATAAGCTAAGAAACATTGATGATGAATTATTCACTTTCTAGTGAATAGAAAATAATTCACTTGCAAGTGAATAATTCTACCTCATTGTATTTGCACTCATGTGAACTTCAGTTTATCCTCGCAGCTAGAGACGAATAACGCACGAATTGTGTGTCTGCGGTAATTTGAAGAATAAGAATTTCAACATTGAAGGTGAAACTAACTTAAATTATTTAATTGACTGATTCGATCCACAAAATCTCATTTTTATACAGGAAAAAAAGATGATTAACATATATTAACATAAGTCAGGAATATGACAGTTCTTTTCCATTCGTTTTTGATGTGCTTTGTCATTTGAATTTGCCATGTGATTATTGACTTTCCGATTGGATTGTCCTCTGAATTCAGTATTTTTGTGACTTTACTTTTTTGGCACGAGTTCATTATCTATTTATATCTAAATGTATGTGTATATCGCTTTTATGACTATTGGGGGTCTTCGAATGTTCAACTCAATAGTTGGATGGAGTCTAGACTAAAATACACACGAAACGAAGATACATATTTTTGAGACCATGACCTGTAAATTGTTTATTTTGTTTTCATTTTGAAATATGTTTATATAGTTATGAATCACAGTTGATTCAAATCGGTGATAGAATTTGACAGCTAGTGCCCCTTTTATGTGTTTGTATATCCCAACTCGTTATGTATGATCGTGATTAAAGTGACATGATAAATTTCAATGGCCTCAATCTGTGGTCTACTTGTGAACTATTCAGTTACAAGTTTTGTTTCCACAAATTACTTGAAATATTTTGATCGACGTTTGGTTTATACCTGTAAATACCCATGTTTTAAAAGGTTAATCATTTGAACATTTTGAATCTCTTCATGTATAAAGAGCTCGGTGTAATATTTTAATCAAATAGTACATTTTTAC
Organism: Mytilus edulis; assembly: GCA_019925275.1. NCBI lineage: Eukaryota > Metazoa > Mollusca > Bivalvia > Mytilida > Mytilidae > Mytilus > Mytilus edulis. Next base: position 23,118,779 of record CM034361.1, on the reverse strand, counting down.
TGTATTATCAGTTGTAACTAAGACATATCTACTTTATATTTTGTTATTTATTCTAGATAATTAGAAATTTTCAAACAAGCTTATTTTCACCTGAGCAAATATGTTATAAAAAATGTACCTTCATGTGCTACTTTAAGATATTTAAGGATTTCGAAATGTTAGACGTATTTTTTTAAATATGTCAATCATTTGGATAGATACATCTAACTTTTTTTATTTCAGCAGGTAAACAATAGCGGATTTTTGTAGAAACAGTATGCAAATCTTCTTTAGATTAATATGCTTTTAATATATATGTTAGTTACAATAAGTGAGATTATCTTAGTTAATAAGCTCATACTTAAGCATTAAGCTATTTCCTGAAATCTGATGATGATTATTCAACCCATTGCCGAACATAAGGTTAGGCAATAAGTGAACTCTGGAATTTATGTATATTTGGTGATTTTAGTTTTTTGATATAAAATAGTTTCCTAATTATCTATTTTATTAAACGAGAAGACCTCATTTTGTGTGTCGCTTCTACAAAACTAATCATCATTCCGGCCTTCCTCTGTGTCCTATAGGTACCATGCATAGTCGCATTTGTCATCCATTCTTATGATTATTAAATTTGGGTTATTTAGGGCGAAAAACGAAAATGAAGGCGTCCGGATATTGTTTCCGTGATCATACCGACTTTTAAGTTATAAACAAGACTTCCAGTTTTTAAACACACAATTTACATGTTTATCAATTTTCATAAGTACTCGCGGACAGGACAACTATCTCGCGTGTATTTGCATGTATACTATGATTATACTACTATAATATACAGCGCATACGTTAATAGCAAGTACTTTGTTTATAATATACATATGTTTATCGTATACAGAAACGAGAAAAATAATGCCAATGGAATTTAACAAACAGAAAAACATATCGGACTTTTGAAAAAAGGGAGAGGGCTTTAAAATATTATCCCGTATCCAAGTACCTATGACTTTTGATACCTTTTCTGAAATTCTCAAGACAAAAAATCTTTTATAAAAAAAATCATCCAACAACAGTTTAGTTATACTTACTTTCAACCAAGCTCTAACGAGGTCAAAATGCCCGCGATTTCGAGGGTGTGTTCTAGTATTCCTTATATTAAAATAGATCTTCAAATTTCAATATTTTTCTTATTCAAAACAGAATTAACTCATTCTTTTTGTGGTTTTACAAATGTAGAAAAAAATGATTGTATCGAATCAACAAGGGCATGCAGGGGTGAGACTCTATATCATAATAATAATTATTATTTGAAAATTTTTACACTTCACAAGTCCAACTGGTTTGAACTGGTCAAAAGTAGGCAATATTCAGATATATTTTTTGCTCACACCATTTTTCCATATTTTTTTAATTGGATAAGTATTTGTTTTTTGCTTAAATACCCCCCCACCATCTTATCTTTTTCACTACTTTATCTGGATTATTAGCATTAAGTGACAATATGTTTATTAAGGATAAATTTCTTGAATATTTGCGATTTAAATTCGAATCAGGGGAAACCAAGAAAATATGCCCTATAGAAAAGTACCAAGATGTTTAGACATTTTTTCAGATTAAACTTTCGAAATCATCAGAAGTGAAGGTAACAAAAGATTACAACAATTAAAAAAGGTATGATATTTTTACCATTGGAGGTTTTTAGATGTTGATAACGAAAGTCAACGGGAATGATGACAAAAATTTTAAAATGTATGTCTTCCTAAAGGAACTCTATGGTATAATAAAGAAACAAGGCATGGCGACAGAGACTGCATGATTAAACAACTGAATAATGGATATGTTTATATTTCCCGTGGTGCTATTGAACCATGTATTTCACTTTGAGAAAATTTTAATATGAAGAAAAAACTAATATGGAAAGCAGTAGTAGTGAATCCCATTTTATCAGAAGACTTTAACAATAGATGACAAGTTGATTTGATGGATTTTAAATCAAACCCAGATGGTAACTATTAATTCTTTATGGTGTTCAACGATAAAAAAAAACCATTATAAAATATCTTACGTAAAAATGAGCCTGAGAGGTTGCTGAATAATTCTATGTAGAACGTCTGTTAGTAAAGAGGAGTATGGTTCGAAGGTGTAATGTCCAAATTGTACAATTGATACCAACAGAGTTTGCCATTGTTCTGGAGCTTTGGAAGCACGCAAAAACTATGAAAGCCAGAAGCAAAAAAGAAACTAGCGACACAAGAAGTTGGTCAAACACCAGTCATTATCCGAAAGAATATTTTAAATGTGCATGTAAATCCAAATGTTTAGATAATCAATGCAACTGCAAAATTCGATGCCAAAGTTCCCAAATTGTGATGACAAATGATGTTAACACAAGTTTCTATCAAGTTTCATATTTTAAAATATTATTTGATGAGTTTTGATACTGTATGTATGTATAACTAATTTATTTGATTAGTGATTTTATTTCCGGTAAATAACATTTTAAACCTCAATTCTCCTAATATTATTATGTCACAAATGTATTTTTAATTAAATGAATAAATGTCTCTTATTTACTTGCAATTATAAAGTTAAACATCATTTAGGCAATAGACTTACTGCCTAGGCATTAGCCTATTGCCTACGATTTGAGCCTTATTTTACTTATCGCCGCTAACATAAACAGTTCTTTAAAAATTTCATTTTTTTAACAAAGTTTTAGAATTTTTGAAAAAAAACGACATTTTTTGCTGTATATTTATCAAATTTAAACAAAAATCAATGATGACTTCTTCATTAAAATTTCTATAAATAATCTTTATAGTAATCAAACATAATTATATTTAAAAACAAGGGGTCCATGCACTCGTTTCTTACGTTAAATCAGTTTAGATTATAAAATAAACAGAAAAAAACATAGATATAAGAAGATGTGGTATGAGTGCCAATGAGACAACTCTTTATCCCAGTAACAATTCATAAAAGTAGACCATTATAGGTACGGTCTTTAACACAAAGCATTGGCTCACACCAAAGAGAAAGCTATAAAAGGCCCCACTAGTGTAAAACCATTCAAACGAAAACAAACGGTCTTATTTATATACAAAAAAGAAGCGAGAAACACTTATAAACAACATCAACAAACGACAACTACTGAAAATCAGATTCCTGACTTAGGACAGGTGAAAAGAATTGCAGCAGGTTTAAACGTGTTAATGGTACATTCTTGTACCACACCTTTATGATTATCTGAAACAAAAGTGTAACATCACAACATTGAAAGACATATAACCTCATTGGTTGATCTCTTTGGTGGAAGTACATGTGATACATCCTCATTCTTTCAATATCCAAGCTGTGGGAAGGTCGCGCTCCCCGTGTTGTCGGCAAAGTAACTATATTCTTTAACTTTTACTTACATTTGCTTTGGTGGCTTTAAGACCTTGGTGGTCATTTATATATGCCTTGGTGGCAATAGACCTAGGTGGTCATTTATATATGCCTTGGTGGCAATAGACCTAGGTGGTCATTTATATATGCCTTGGTGGCAATAGACCTAGGTGGTCATTTTTATGAATTTTACATTTGCCTTGGCAACATTGAATTAAAAATACTAGCCTTGGGGGCGTCAAGACCTTGGTGGTCATTCATTTTCGCCTTGGCGGTGTCTTGATAGAACTAGATTGTAATGTTTGACCTTGGTGGCAAAATGTTCAAGGATTTAGACCTTGGGTAGTTATTATCTACCCAGGTGGTCAGATATTTGTTATACCGTGTGCCGGTTAAAGGCAGGGCAAAGTGCTATCGCTATATAACATAGATGTGGAAGGTGGGGCTCTGGCCATTTTGGAAACCTGTAGTTGAAAGGAGAATAATAAATTGTTTATAGGGTAAATAGTTTCTTTTGTTCCTTTTGAGTGTTGTGGACTTTTCATTGAGTATTACATCGTACGTATGATAGAAAATGCTCTTTAAAGACTTTGTTAGAAAAGAAAAGAATTATTGAGAAAGTGGAATAATTTAGTGTGACATGTCACTTGATATAATTTATATTAATGTTGTTTACCGGAGTGGTGTGTATTGAATTATAAGGTGTCTTCGTCGAGGTCCGCGTTTTGCGGTCTGTTTGGTTGTACATATAATTGAATAGTATGTTATTGTTTTCAGATGGTGTTACCTACAGCTTGGACAGCTGACGAATGAAGGAGAAGCAAAATGACATTGCACGATGATTCATGTCAATAGAGTTCGAACAACCTAAAAGGAAAGGATTTTTTCTGATCAGAATATGGTGAGACCAAATTGCAATTTATATATAAAAAAAAAAGGCTATAAGTAATGTTTTGATTTCTGAAAATAGGAAAATAATTAATGGGAAAAATATGGATACAACACTAAATTATGTAGTCTGTGTTGAGAAAGGCAGAAGATGCCTTGCTTTAATTCAACATTTTGAAACCCGAGCCAATATGACACGGTTAATAATAAAAAAAAAAAAAAACTGTGATGGAAGCAGCTTTATGTTCAAATGAACCTATTTAAAAGTGATTCTAATAATTTGTCCGTAATTTCATGATGTTTACTATTGGATATGTATATAATTTCATTGATCTGTTGAAATATGTCATAAAAATCTTTTTGTCTTGGGAGAAGAAATAAGGGTTGCAATATTTTTGAATTGATTTATGTAATAAATATAATGTTGAATGATTTTGTATACTAGTAAAAATGTATACTTAAATTTTGTGTATGGTTAAATTTTTTAATTTAAATTTCTTTGTCTACAGTTCGAGGGACACTGATACCCTAGTGGTTTTCCACGTGGATTGTAGGCAAAGGGATTTTTCCTTTTCAAAGTGTGACTAATGCTGTCTAATGCTGTCTTAAGTACAAATAAACAATTTGTTATTGGTTAATATGTTTTCAGCAGACATGTGAAGAATCAAGTGGAAATACAATTGTCAATGTTCCTGATTAGGAAGTAAAGAGTGCGTTTGATTCAACAACAGTAAAGAAAGAGACAAGCCAGCATAGTTTGCACTTGGAGGTGAAGTCCCTTTGCTTACAAGCTTTCCACATGCTGAAGATGTTATTAAAATAATGATAATGTTCAGTTTGATATGAGTTCATTGCCTTAACACAACTTTTAAAAGTCTGTATGTGGTTAAATTCATGAGAATTTATTAAGAACTGTGTACATGTATCTTTAAATGTTTAGTAGTGTTTTAAAGTAATTAAGGAATAATATTTAATAAAAGTTTGAAGGTATTTTTGTTTTGAGTATTGGGAATACTATTCCTTATGCCTTGCTAGTGGTGTAATTTGAGATTGGCCTGCAAATATGCTGTATGGACTATAGAGTTTTCTATGCCCATAACTTAACATGAACTGGATAACTTTATATCAATCACTGAGGATATGTGTATAACCTCTGTCATTGGTTGATATCTTTGGCGGAAGTACATGTGATACATCCTCATTCTTTCAATAGCCAAGTAGTGGTTGGTTTAAGGACTATGTTTGGTCAGGCAATACATATTGCCTGTTTTGGTTGATGAGGTTCTTGATAAGTTCCCCCCTCTCCCACTTATAAGTACCAAAATGTGGACATGTTTTTATATTTATATTTTAATATTGGTATTACATGTATGCATTTTGGGTTGATTGCATGAGACAACATTAGAAAAACATAAGCATTACCATGCATGGGATCATGTTCACAAAACAAACCTTCGCTTTATCGGTTTTCAAGGGAAAGGTCAATTAGGGCAAGTGTATTGGTATGTTTGTGTTTGCTTTTTCATTAAAATGATTATACAGATGGGTGCACTCCTAACCTGTACAGCAAGTTAACTTGATAACCAGTCATTTGGACTGGTCAAAGTTAACCTGTGACCGAATATAGGACTGCTCTGACCAGTCCTAGGACCAAAATCTAGTTAACTTGAAAAGCGGACTTGGACCTAGGACTGTTTTTATGTCTGCCAAAAAGTTAACTTAGAAACAGGTCCGCTATTGATATAAGTTAACTTCGAACCAGTCCTGTCATAAGTTAACATAAGTTAACTTCGGAACCAGTCCTGTCATAAAGTTAACATAAGTTAACTTGGAAACCGGTCCTGCCACAAAGTTAACTTCTGCTTGAACAAATCCGATCAAAACCAGACCTGTTCCCAAGTTAACTTTTGACTGGTCTGGTCAACACTAAGTTAACTTGCAACCAGGACCGCTCTTCGTTGATTTAAAAAAAAATATTTTTAATATCTTTGTTTCGTAGTATAAACATCGAAAATAAAGTAATTTGAAAATTAATACTTCCGTTTTATGAACAGGATTAAACACAAATAATTGAAAATAAGTACGCACAGAACGTAACACAAATTTATCTGTGATCTGACAATCTATCTATTATAAAAACGATCTCGGTTACAATGATAACAGGCACTGAATATATATATATATTCCGAGATCAAATTCAATCATATTATGTATATTTTTGAAAAGAAGTATATTTGATGTTAGGTGTATACGTCCTTGTTAGTTATACATCCTTGAACTATGCAGCCACAATCAGCAATAGTTTAATTCATTTAAATAATGACTACAAATTTTTGTTCGCCTAAATTAAGGGTGCCAGCATGTCTTCTTTTTACTCCAAATACTGATACGTAACAAAATTTCAGTAGTTTTGATGCCTCCAGTTGACTTGTACAACAAAATTATTTGACCGCATCCACCAAAACTGACCATATATGCACTTTAATTTGTAAATCTATATACCCGCATAGTAAATCAGCAATATTTTTTATGTCAGGATTCAATGTATAATACAATCCTGACAATGGACAGCAAAATTGCAATATAATAACAAAAAAATTTTGGTTCGCATAAATTTAGGATACCAGCATGTCCTCATTTTATTCAAAATATTGATACGTAACAAAATTTCAGTAGTTTTGATACCTCCAGCTGACTTGTACAACAAAATTATTTGACTGCATTACCAAAACTGACCATATGTGAACTTTAAATTGTAAATCTATATGCCAGCATAGTAAATCAGCCTTATTTTTAATGTCAGGATTCAATGTATAATACAATCATGACAATGTACAGCAATATTGCAATATAATAACAACAAATTTCTGTTCGCCTAAATTAAGGGTGCCAGCATGTCCTCTTTTTACTTAAAATACTGATACGTAACAAAATTTCAGTAGTTTTGATGCCTCCAGTTGACTTGTACAACAAAATTATTTGACCGCATCCACCAAAACTGACCATATGTGCACTTTAATTTGTAAATCTATATACCCGCATAGTTAATCAGCCATATTTTTTATGTCAGGATTCAATGTATAATACAATCATGACAATGGACAGCAAAATTGCAATATAATAACAAAAAATTTTGGTTCGCATAAATTTAGGATACCAGCATGTCCTCATTTTATTCAAAATATTGATACGTAACAAAATTTCAGTAGTTTTGATACCTCCAGCTGACTTGTACAACAAAATTATTTGACCACATTACCAAAACTGACCATATGTGAACTTTAAATTGTAAATCTATATACCAGCATAGTAAATCAGCCTTATTTTTAATGTCAGGATTCAATGTATAATACAATCATGACAATGTACAGCAATATTGCAATATAATAACAACAAATTTCTGTTCGCCTAAATTAAGGGTGCCAGCATGTCCTCTTTTTACTTAAAATACTGATACGTAACAAAATTTCAGTAGTTTTGATGCCTCCAGTTGACTTGTACAACAAAATTATTTGACCGCATCCACCAAAACTGACCATATGTGCACTTTAATTTGTAAATCTATATACCCGCATAGTAAATCAGCCACATTTTTGATGTCAGGATTCAATGTATAATACAATCATGACAATGGACAGCAAAATTGCAAAATAATAACAAAAAATTTTGGTTCGCATAAATTAAGGATACCAGCATGTCCTCATTTTATTCAAAATATTGAGACGTAACAAAATTTCAGTAGTTTTGATACCTCCAGCTGACTTGTACAACAAAATTATTTGACCACATTACCAAAACTGACCATATGTGAACTTTAAATTGTAAATCTATATACCAGCAAAGTAAATCAGCCTTATTTTTAATGTCAGGATTCAATGTATAATACAATCATGACAATGGACAGCAATATTGCAATATAATAACAACAAATTTTTGTTCGCATAAATTTAGGATACCAGCATGTCCTCATTTTATTCAAAATATTGATACGTAACAAAATTTCAGTAGTTTTGATACCTCCAGCTGACTTGTACAACAAAATTATTTGACCACATTACCAAAACTGACCATATGTGAACTTTAAATTGTAAATCTATATACCAGCATAGTAAATCAGCCTTATTTTTAATGTCAAGATTCAATGTATAATACAATCATGACAATGGACTGCAATATAATAACAACAAATTTTTGTTCACCTAAATTAAGGGTGCCAGCATGTCCTCTTTTTACTTAAAATACTGATACGTAACAAAATTTCAGTAGTTTTAATGCCTCCAGTTGACTTTTACAACAAAATTATTTGACCGCATCCACCAAAACTTACCATATATGCACTTTAATTTGTAAATCTATATACCCGCATAGTAAATCAGCCATATTTTTTTATGTCAGGATTCAATGTATAATACAATCATGACAATGGACAGCAATATTGCAATATAATAACAACAAATTTTTGTTCGCATACATTTAGGCACTGAGGCAGACCTGTCCTTAGGACTGGTCAAAAGCAGACTTGTCCACAGGTCTGGTCTGGGGCAGACCTGTCCTCAGGACTGGTCAAAAGCAGACTTGTCCACAGGTCTGGTCTGGAGCAGACTTGTCGATAGGTCTGCAGCAGTCCTAAAAAAGCAGACCGTAGGTCTGGTCCACCAACGACGAAGTTAACTTGCTTGACTGCTTAAAAATTCTCAAGTTAACTTAGAAAGCAGTCAACAAGTTAACTCTAAGTTAACTTTTGTCAAGGTTAGGACCGCACCCATCTGTATATCACGGATGGCTATAATGTTGATTATAATGCTTCATTTTATGAGCTCCACAGTAGTTATATTTCTAAGAAACAAGTGTGCACTATATTCAGTGAGCTCTTCTGCATTGCATTGTGCATAGAAGTCCACATTTTGGTTTCTGAAACGTTTAGATATTATCTTGTATTCGGTTCTTTCCTCTAGAATTTTCTATGCCCATAACTTAACATGAACTGGATGCAAGATTATATCAATCGCTGAGGATATGTGTACTTTAAAATATAAATTTAAATGGCTTTTATACTCAATCAAAAGACATATTTACACATGTGGACAAACACTAAACGAAAAAATTTGATCTATAATACAATCTAAAATCAAAATCAATACAATAAGTGATGAATTATTAAAGTAACAGTGTTATATCGCTATGAAATATGAAACAATTTTTAGAAAAAAATAAAAAAATAAAATTGCACAAAAATCCGCCAGTTTCAACAATATAATACACAAGTAAATAAAAATAATTGTGTCGTTAGGTATACATGTACAGTTCAAATGAAGAAAGGAAATATTTTTACAAAATAAATAATGTTGATGTACAATGCATCTTTTCCCGATATGTCACAGTTTGATGTCGCCAAATAACATGTTACGCTAACAACGTTATTTCATCCACTGTAACTGTATCGTATGCCCTTAAAGTCAAACAAATATAACAATGATGTATAAATTCCAAAACGCCTGAACACTATATGACTATACTTAACCTACAAATAATAAATAAATAGATGTATTAAAGGAAAATACTATATTAGAGTTTTGAACATCGATTTTGGAACAATTTATAAATTTATAAATGAACAATCTTTTTTCCCTTAAATTATGTCATTACAAAATCACTCGGTATTGAGTTGTTAAAACCCTAAATTTACTAGTTACCAACAGATATTAATACAATTCGTCATAATGAAAATGTTTAACTGTAAAACAAAAAGGTTGGATCGGGTTTTATTATTATTTAAAACAAACAAAAAAACAATATTTAGTATGTGAACGAACCTTAAAAAAACTTTTAAAATAAATTTTCAATTTTGTTTAGTTAATATTTGATTTTTCAAATTTTTTGTACAATGCGTTTTCATAACACGTCTCATAAAGAAATAACATACCAGATAATTCGTATATATGTGTCGTTTATGATGACTTTGTGCCAAGTGCACGAAGAAACATAATAGTGTACCCATTTGCGAATCCAGCTCTTCACTGGACCGCGTTATTAGACGTTCTGCTACGGTTTCATTACACTTAAAAGCTTATATCTTTTGTATTCTTTGTGATCATATTATTTGGCTGTATGTCTACCCCCTGTATTTTTCATGTTTAATCTTTTTCATTTCAATCTGTTATTTATTGCAAACATATATCATTTACATTATCGTGTTTACAATCTATTTCAGTCATTCAGAATCGTGTTTCGTAATAATTATCTCTAAATTAATAAAGATACTTAATCTTAACATTAAATGCATTTTAAGAAGTCACCTTGAATTATTGTTATAACTTATGCCACAACACCCTTTAACACCGTTAAAAAGCAGCGTAATTGACGATTTTTCGTAACCGTCTTTAAAAATTATTCATTTGGCCGGTGTCAATAGTGACCCAGCAAATACTGGGCCTATTTGAGCATTTGATGTTTACCCCGAATCTTAATAGGGTTCGTATTGACCAATTGTTAGCTTTCTGTGTAGTGTTTTCTGTACATTAATATCATGTTCTTCCATTGTGATCAATTTATTTTGAGTTAATGTTGCGTTGCTCCCTTGAAATATTTTCTTCTTTTATAATGATATTGAATAATAAACTATCCAATATTCATAATGACCACGAAACCAGTAAAGCGATTTTCTTTTGTTCACTATAATAACTGAGTTACATGTATCTTTTGTGATTCAAAACAACAGCTTGTTATAAATTAGTTATAGAAGAAAGTATGAAAATGTTGCAGAGAAAATAGATGATATTACAAATGTGATATTGTATCTTAAGAATTTTATATAATTGCAACCTTTGAATAGTCTTTTTTTGGTCCAAGTACACACATCAATATTTAATTAAGTTTTATATGAATGCATTGGGTTATTAGGGCGTTCCTGGACGAAGAAGCCCCAACGACTTTACAGATTGGTAAATATATTGCTAGAGTAATCCATGCTGAACAACTAGAATTTTAACAGAGGTAACACTTACAATGTATGATATAAAAGTAAAGACAAGTCATCATTGCTTGAAACAAGTTCACTTAATATATGAATGCCCTAATGACTGGGTTTGTAGAACATGTAACAAAAGTGGTCATACAATGATGGACTGCCAATCTGACTTGCAAAGTGAAAATGAAAATTTAGAAAACTTATATACTAATGTCCAAGAGAGTGAAAGTGAAGTTGTAAATATACAATCAGGCAAAAAAAACATGTATGAAACAGCCATCAATCACGCATCAAACACATCAATTCTAAATAAAGGCAACAGTAGAATACCAGTGTTCAAAAGTCATAAATCGATTGAGAGAAAACAAATCCGGGTTACAAACTAAAACTGAAAGAAACACATCAACTATAAGAGGAACATCACGAAACAGCTAAAGAGTTAAACTGAATGTCGCATGATTAAAGATTCAATGAAGTAGAATTATTCACTTGCACTTGAATAATTCATCGTTTCTAGTTTGACAACACTTACCGTACTGGCTGCTGAAAGCGATTTATTATTCCGCTTTCGCAGTTTCAAAGATGATTGAAAATAACATTTCATCTTTTTTTAAATATATATTTCTCGTAGCTAGTGTCCTTTTAAATCATAAACAAGTTTTTTTATAAACAAAATGGTGTAATCAATGTTTTGAAGAAATCCAATATTACTTACCTTTGAAAATGTACTTTTCAACAGAGCACAGTCACTCCAAAATCATAAAAATGATACAAACAGGCAATTCTGTCTGAATTCTATATTATCAATGTCTAGATCCTTTCTGAATACAAACCCAAATAGTGCGATATACAAGATTCAATTTTTATAGAAAAGTCCAATCCAATTATTTATTTTGTTCCACCAAGTTTCTGTATTCTACAACACAAAACTACTTAATCGATAGAGGTAGATTTATTTATCCAATGCTTTACACGCAATGTAACAAATAGTTTGTACCTTGGTAATTTGACGAAATCAGACAAACACGGAACCCTTTTATAACTTTTAAAACAAATAACAGTTATTTATAGTATGTACTGTATGTCAAATTCAATGGAATAAACTGCTTAAATAATCCTTCTTTTTCTTTCCTGTGCATATGACAAAAGTTCTATACTTCTGTTTCTACTATTTGTACAATAATCTCTATTTAAAAAAAACCTCCAGCATATATATCCAAATCAAAAGAACATTCTAAATCTAGAACCATCTATGAATACCTAGATCAATTATAAACAATCTATTTTTAAAAACAAGGAACATTCAGGAGTTTGCTTACACATTTTGAAATATAAATATACACAATGACTTCACTGTCTATATATAGCTATCTATAATATTCTAGCCGATTCATTACATTTAGTTCACATACCAATGTTAATTACATAAACAATATCAAATAAAAGTAAATTGTTCTGATAATTACGTGCTATTAGCAACACTAGGCAAAAGTGTATCTTTTGTGATTCAAAACAACAGCTTGTTATAAATTAGTTAAAGATGAAAGTATCAAAATGTTGCAGAGAAAATAGATGATATTACAAATGTGATTTTGTATCTTAAGAATTTTATATAATTGCAACCTTTGAATAGTCTTTTTTTTGGTCCAAGTACACACATCAATATTTAATTAAGTTTTATATGAATGCATTGGGTTATTGGGGCGTTCCTGGACGAAGAAGCCCCAATGACTTTACAGATTGGTAAATATATTGCTAGAGTAATCCATGCTGAACAACTAGAATTTTAACAGAGGTAACACTTACAATGTATGATATAAAAGTAAAGACAAGTCATCATTGCTTGAAACAAGTTCACTTAATATATGAATGCCCTAATGACTGGGTTTGTAGAACATGTAACAAAAGTGGTCATACAATGATGGACTGCCAATCTGACTTGCAAAGTGAAAATGAAAATTTAGAAAACTTATATAAGAGAGTGAAAGTGAAGTTGTAAATATACAATCAGGCAAAAAAAACATGTATGAAACAGCCATCAATCACGCATCAAACACATCAATTCTAAATAAAGGCAACAGTAGAATACTAGTGTTCAAAAGTCATAAATCGATTGAGAGAAAACAAATCCGGGTTACAAACTAAAACTGAAGGAAACACATCAACTATAAGAGGAACATCACGAAACAGCTAAAGAGTTAAACCTGAATGTCGCATGATTAAAGATTCAATGAAGTAGAATTATTCACTTGCACTTGAATAATTCATCGTTTCTAGTTTGACAACACTTCCGTACTGGCTGCTGAAAGCGATTTATTATTCCGCTTTCGCAGTTTCAAAGATGATTGAAAATAACATTTCATCTTTTTTTAAATATATATTTCTCGTAGCTAGTGTCCTTTTAAATCATAAACAAGTTTTTTTATAAACAAAATGGTGTAATCAATGTTTTGAAGAAATCCAATATTACTTACCTTTGAAAATGTACTCTTCAACAGAGCACAGTCACTCCAAAATCATAAAAATGATACAAACAGGCAATTCTGTCTGAATTCTATATTATCAATGTCTAGATCCTTTCTGAATACAGACCCAAATAGTGCGATATACAAGATTCAATTTTTATAGAAAAGTCCAATCCAATTATTTATTTTGTTCCACCAAGTTTCTGTATTCTACAACACAAAACTACTTAATCGATAGAGGTAGATTTATTTATCCAATGCTTTACACGCAATGTAACAAATAGTTTGTACCTTGGTAATTTGACGAAATCAGACAAACACGGAACCCTTTTATAACTTTTAAAACAAATAACAGTTATTTATAGTATGTACTGTATGTCAAATTCAATGGAATAAACTGCTTGAATAATCCTTCTTTTTCTTTCCTGTGCATATGACAAAAGTTCTATTCTTCTGTTACTACTATTTGTACAATAATCTCTATTTAAAAAAAACCTCCAGCATATATATCCAAATCAAAAGAACATTCTAAATCTAGAACCATCTATGAATACCTAGATCAATTATAAACAATCTATTTTTAAAAACAAGGAACATTCAGGAGTTTGCTTACACATTTTGAAATATAAATATACACAATGACTTCACTGTCTATATATAGCTATCTATAATATTCTAGCCTGATTCATTACATTTAGTTCACATACCAATGTTAATTACATAAACAATATCAAATAAAAGTAAATTGTTCTGATAATTACGTGCTATTAGCAACACTAGGCAAAAGAAAGACTGTCTAGTTATCCATTATTCTTTTATTTTTTATATTGCTTGTCTTTGTAGTCCCTCTCTTCTAGAATGTCATTTATTGTATCCTTTTCCGTATCTGTATTTGTACAGTCCTCATACACCTCTTTACATTCTATATGATAAATTATATTCAGAGCTCGGTTTACTTATTATGTAGCATATACACTTGTAATATAACTTGACCAGATCTAAAATGCTCATCTATGCTGACTAACTAACTCACATATACGCTTAAAGTTCCAGCTTCCACGTGGAAGATTGTACTTTCTTAACACAATGTCGCTAACCTTAGCTGGAGTTTTGCACTAAATTCGTCCACTTCTTAGAATTTGATTGCCATACTTTCGCGTATAATTTCTAAAACCTATTTAGGTGTTTTTGTCCATTTGTCCATGTAAATATGGGGGTCAAAATTTTAAAATGATCTGGCTTAAAAATTATATTGGAATTTATGTCATCTCCAACATATCCAAGAGGTTTAGAGTTCACAGCTGCTTTAAAATTATAAAGAATAGATCTAAATTGCTCATTTGTTAGAATATTTATCAAAGGTACCAGGATTATAACTTAGTACGCCAGACGTGCGTATCGTCTACATAAGACTCATCAGTGACGCTCATATCAAAATATTCATAAAACCAAACAATTACAAAGTTAACTTTGCAATTGTTTTTGTATTTTTTTGTATGTTTTTGTTTGTTATTTTGGGTTATACTGTCAATTTTAAGTATTAAATTGATACGTGAAATAAGCTAGAATTTTCATTTCAGTTCAAAACCTGACATTATATTAGATCGTGTATAATTGAGATAGATGTAGAGTTTTATGAAAATAAAATTTGATTTGAAACAGTTTTGAAACAAATAAAGATGACTATCTGAATTCAATCAAAACTGAAAGTTCTATCTGTTTTTCCTAATAATTAAATCATTTGATTTGACAGCAAAGAACAAACTACCAAATAACCTGTAATTTTATAGGAACAATATACATTGTATATAATTGGGTAAGACACGCTGTTTCAGACCAATCGAGACTAAATTCAAAGGTCAAGACTGAGTCTATACAGGTCAAGAGTGTTCGAGACTAAGTAAAGACTGGTCAAGACTGGTCAAGACAGGTCGAGCCTAAGTCGAGACTGATCAAGCATTAGTCGATACCATGTCCGAATATACCACGGTCATCAATTACCGAATCAGCCTTTTAAAGTAAAAGACTATTATCAGTTTGTAATGATACCTTACCCTAGATTTCGAATTTCCAGAACTATTAGTTTCTCTGTCAGGACTTGCCAGCTGCAAGCAATATTGTTTCATGTAATACTTTATATACCTTGTAATCTGCTATAATTGAATTTTGATTGTCATAACTTATATTGTGAGGATCCAACTCATATCTGTGTTTTGTTGATACGAACTGAAATTGAATGTCTTCCTCGTGTCTTATATTTTCCTTTATCCTATTCTCAACAAATATTGCTAGAGTGGGTTTTTTTTTTCATATCAAGTGTACAAAATATTGAGAATCTGTCCCCAGACTAATTTCATCGGACAAGAATGAAACTGCTAATAACTCAAGTCTAGGTAAAGTGATTTTCTTATTCGGTATTAAATGGGTCTTGAAAAAGGAAAATTAATTTTTTACATGAGTAATTTTAACTCATTTGATGTAGATAAACAGCAGTTGCAAAGCCTTTTATTGAAGTCTTGCAAACGCATAGTAATCTGAATGTAACTTTACATGGTAGTCTAATAAGAATACATTTCTTTGCTTTACTGCATATCTTCATTTGTCAGTTATTCTTCTCATTCAAAGTCCCGTTCAACAATATTTGGAAGAAAAGCTTGGTTCTCACAGTCATAACTTTTTTGAATTTTGGATCCTCAATGCTCTTCATTTTTTTACTTGTTTGGCTTTATAAATATTTTGATATGAGCGTCACTGATGAGTCTTATGTAGACGAAACGCGCGTCTGGCGAGCTAAATTATGGTCCTGGTGCCTTTGATGGCTTAAACACTACTGAGTCGATGCCACTGCTGGTGGACGTTTCGTCCCCGAGGGTATCACCAGCCCAGTAGTCAACACTCCGGTGTTGACATGAATATCAATAATGTGGTCATTTTTCTAAATTTCCTGTTTACAAAACTTTGAATTTTTCGAAACACTACGGATTTTCTTATCCCAGGCATAGATTACCTTGGCCGAATTTGGTACAACTTTTTGGAATTTTGATTTCTCAATGCTCTTCAACTTTTTACTTGTTTAACTCTATAAATATTTTGATATGAGCGTCACTTACGAGTCTTATGTAGACGAAACGCGCGTCTGGCGTGCTGAATTATGGTCCTGGTGCCTTTGATGGCTTTCATAGAAGGGAAAAATCCAACCGGATCAAACACACAGAAGGTGCTGTTTGTAATACTTCTCATTGATGACTGGAAGCATGTGATCATTTTTTGCACTGTTCTATGTTAATGTACCAAATTTAGTGGTCTAGTTTAATCTATGAACTTTTACTTTTTTTCCCTATTTGCCTGGTCTGCCTTTATTTGGAATGTATTAAAAAAGAGTCATGTGAGTTCAATGACTATTCTCTTAAGTTCATGAATGCAGCATACAAGATTTGTTTGGCCTCTTTATATGATGTAACTGCATTCTCTGACAGGTCTACTCCAGTGATTACATAAAACATATACATATTTTCGCTGTTATTTGCTGCTGTTGCATTTTAACATGTTTTAAGATTATAGTCCAAGTTGTTGAAAGTAGGAAAGGACTTAAATATCACTCTGCAAAATCTGTAAACTTGTACAATGTTTTCTACTATTGAATAATGTTTCTAGCCAAAGAAATCTAGTGTCATCTCTGTTATTTTTCTTTTGTTCTATCTGTAGAAATGCTTTTCATTACCAGTCACTACTGCAATTTTGTTCGTTCGAGAATGCTTCGCGATTCCATATAAATCTTGTAACATTACATGCCCTCTGTTCAGACAATCATCCAAACTCTATTTGTTTTAGTTTTTACTTGGCAGAGGCATCATTAACTACCCTTAATTTAGTTAAAGGTTTGGTTGGTTCAATAACAGCATGATGTGGTATGTAATATTTGATTCCAGTTTCATTACTACAATGGTTTGTAACCTTTTCTATGATATCCTTCATACACTGGTAAACAAGGTGGAAAACGAACAAGAGCAATTTCAGAAATTACGAAATGAATAATTAAAGGAAGATGAAAAACTAACAAATAATATAAAACAACTAGAGGTGCAATTAGAGGCGATTAATGTATATAAAACTTAGATGCTCAAATTAGATCCATGGCGAATGGGTAGAACTACGTTAGAAGAATAACGCTTTCATTTCAGGATTAGATAGAAAAGAGTTTTAAAAACTATAAATAAGGTTACAAACAAAAAACAGAAAACCAACAAACCAGGAAGAACTTTTAGAAATGATAAAGAATTATTGTAAACCATTATACTCAACGTCATGTTCAAGTAACGATTTGCTTACTAAATACATACATATCTAAACCTATTATTGAAAGGGAGATTATTATTGAAGACCTTCAAGAATGTAATAGGTATGTTGTTATAGATAAATGCACTAATGACAAAAACTGGATGAAGCTAAATAAATCACCAGGACTTGGCGGCTTGACTTTGGAATTTTATACGACGAATCAAGGCGAATCCAGGAAATTGTTTAATCATATATCCAACGAACAGGTGTACTATCTTTGTCATTTGAAAATAATGACCAATTACCTTCGGACACCTATCGTCTTAGAACAGTTTGAAACGTAGATTTGTAATTATCTCTAATGTTTTGATTCTGAGGCTCTAAAAATCTGCTTCCTAAACTGATATTGATAATTAATTTTAGGCACATACTAGATCTTGCAGAATCATACCGAATAGATGGGACTTTTAGATTTGTTGAATAAGTAAGGCTTTTGATTCTTTGGAATGGGAAATCATGTTAAGGGTTTTAAAACATTTCGTTTTCAATGAATCATTTATATCATCGGTGGAAACTTTCTGTGAGGAAATACAGACATTTAAAATAAATAATGAATAGGCAACTGAGATGCAACTGCTTTAATTTTTGTTTTGTCAGTAGAAATTATGGCATTGCGATTACGAAAAAGCTCCGACATTAAAGGTATTTTTATTGCTATAGTTGATGAAAAAAATTGAAAAACATAGCATAAACATTTATTAATTGGCAACTATTTTTTGTAGTTAAGAAACCGATATATATAAAAAGCTATGAATATAATTGATATATATTATTGTTTATAACAAGCCAGTTAGCTAATGATACTACATTGTTTCTCTGCTCTAAAGACGAAATCTCTCAGTCACTTGATAATTGAAGTATTTGGTTCTTTATCAGGACTTATTTTAAATCGAAGTAAAACTGAATGATTAGGTTTCGGTAAATTAAAACACATTCAGGACAATTTTGAGAATTTTAACAACGAGACTGTTAAAAGCTTAGGTATTCACTTTGGATATAATAAATCTCAATGTATGAATTTAAACATAGAAAAACAACTTCAAAAATCTGAAAAAAATCTTAACTCATGGAAAAAAGAAAGTTAACAATGATCGGAAAAGTAACTGTTGTGAAATCTTTAGTTATACCAAATATAACATATTTAAATTATGTAACTGATATCGACAAAGATTCACTATTTAAGTTTAAAAAAATTATTTATGACTTCATTTGGGACCATAAAAAAGAAAATTTAAAAGAAAAGCAATTAACATGAAAAAACTGAGGGAGGTCTTGGAATGATAGATATTGACAAGTTTATTGATGCAATTTAAATTAAATTGGTGAAAAGATTAATGGAAGGTGAACGGTCAAATTGGAAAATTATTCCGACATTATACTTTAATCAATATGGATCAATTTTTTTAATATTTCACATGAATCTGGATAATTTAAAATCAATAAATAAAAAAAACAACAAAATCCCTAATTTTTACTTTGAAATACTTAAAACTTGGGTACAATATGGCGGTGGTCAAACTAATAAACAGGAAAACTTTCAGCTATCCAATTGTGAACTTTCCATTTCTAAGTAGCAACATTCCAGCAGCACCTGCATACGGGGTATATATCTCCCAATTGATACGATATTCCCGTGCTTGCATTTCCTATCATGATTTTCTTGATAGAGGGTTGCTGCTTACAAGGAAGCTATTAAACCAAGAGTTCCAAATGGTGAAGTTGAAATCATCCCTTCGTAAATTTTACGGACGCCATCACGAGTTGGTTGACCGTTATGGAATAACCATTTCACAAATGATATCGGATATGTTCCTTACGTCGGAACTACAATCCCCTTCCCTTTGATGAATGTGACCTACCGAATTAGACTATTTACCGGATTTGTAATCACATAAGCAACACGACGGGTGCCACATGTGGAGCAGGATCTGCTTACCCTTCCGGAGCACCTGAGATCACCCCTAGTTTTTAGAGGGGTTCGTGTTGTTTATTCTTTAGTTTTCTATGTTGTGTCATGTGTACTATTGTTTTTCTGTTTGTCTTTTTCATTTTTAGCCATGGCGTTGTCAGTTTGTTTTAGATTTATGAGTTGGACTATCCCTTTGGTATCTTCCGTCCCTCTTTTAGAACCATCAGACAACAAACTATATGGGGTAATAAATACATAAAGTTAAATGTGCATAGTTTAGTTTTTAATCATTGGATAAAAGACAACATAATCTATGTAAATGACATAATTGATGACAAAGGTAGAATATCAAAAGAAAAAATACTTAATAAGTTTAAATGTAAAAGAAATTGGAATGCTGAAATAATACAAATAAGAAAGAGTATGCCAAATCATTGGAAAGATATATAACAAAAACAGAACTCATCAAAAACTATTGTTAAGTGTAAAAAACAACTATCTTTAAAACAAGGCGCAAGTAGATATGATTTACAAAAAAAAAAAAAATAAAGATATTTATGTAATTCTATCAAATGTAAGTATAGATATTCCTATAGTGTTTACAAAATGGCGGAAAGAACTAAATATAGATAAAATTCAACCAAAAACTAAATACACATTAAATTTTATTTCTAATTATTTAGAAGACAATAAATCAAAAATGATTCGATGGAAGTTATTACACTACATATTACCTGTAGGTACACATCTTTTCAAATGGAAAATTAAAAACACTAATTTGTGTTCAGTGTGTGAGGTACCAGATACTTATCAACACAATTTTATGGAATGTACTTATTTTAAAGTTTTTTGGAATAAAATTTGTATTCTATTAAATAAGCTTCATATTGGTTAACATAAAGTTACTTTAAAACACTTAGTAGTAGGATTTAAAATAGAAGAGGACTCATTAAATGATATTAATTATCTCTGAGAGTCATCTTATTCACTCTACACAAATGCAATAGTATTTCAATAACAAGGTAGGTCAAGTTAATGTTTATGAAATATTTAAACAAGAATATAAATACAGATATTATCTGATGGAGTATAGAAATAAAACAATAAGTAAGATGCTTAAAAATATTCAAAAATATATGTTATTGAAATGTATGATGAGTGAAAACTAATAGCTATGCTAGACTTTATATTGTACATGTATGTTGTAGTTGTTGGTTTTTCATTTTTTGTATGTATAATGTCTAATTTCTATTATATTTCCAGATACTTTTTCACTTTAGATACATTTATTTTGTTTCTATGACAAAATTGCTAACGAAAAGTATCTATATTATACTTACCAAACAAGTTTTATCTAATCCAAAAATTTATTTTCACAACGAACATGTGCTTCTTTTTGCACAAGCTTTCGGACAATGAATTGGTAACTAATCCAGCACAAAAGGTCAAGTACAAATAACTGTGTCAATGATTATAAACATGGGAAAATGGTACTCGTTTCGGCTTTCAAACTTTTGTATCTGGGCGTCATACGTAGGTCTTGTGTGGACAAAATGCACTTCTGGCGTATTAAAATTTTGAACTTGTTGCCTTTTGTTGGCTGTTGTTCGTGTGATTCTTTGTCAATTGTGTTCTCCAATTTATTTATATTGTAGTCCTGTGTTGTCATTTTGATGTTATATTTCACATGGCCATAAAAGTGCGAGGTTTGGCATGCCACAAAACCAGGTTCAACCCACCATTTTTCCCTTTAAAAATGCCCTGTACCAAGTCAGGAATAAGGCCATTGTTATATTATAGTTCGTTTCTGTGTGTATTACATTTTCTCTTATTTTTGAGTGTAAATTCACATTGCGATAAGACGTGTCACGGTACTTGTCTATCCCAAATTCATGTATTTGTTTTTGATGTTATATATATGTTATATTTGGTATTCTCGTGGGATTTTGTCTATGTGTGTTATATTTTAGTGTTTTGTCGTTGTTCTCCTCTTATATTCAATGCGTTTCCCTCGGTTTTAGTTTGTTACCCCGATTTTGTTTTTGTCCATGGATTTATGAGTTTTGAACAGCGGTATACTACTGTTGCCTTTATTGCCCACAATGCAACACCCAAAGAAACGAACTATAAGATAACAACTGCATTTTCCTGACTTGGTACAGGACATTTAAAGGAAACATGGTGGGTTTAACCTGGTTTTGCGGCTAGCCAAACCGCGCGCTTTTATGGCAAGGTTAAATATATCATCAAAACGATAACACTACATGACAGGACTACAGTACAAATAAATACAAGAACATTACGGACAGAGAAATACAGAAATAAACATTCTAAAAGGACATTTCGACATGCTTATAAATGTTATAGTTGTTTAAGAGGGACGAAAGATACCAGAGAGACAGTCAAACTCATACATCGAAAAATAGACTGACAACACCATGGCTAAAAATAAAAAGACAAACAGATAAACAATAGTACAGAAGACACAACATAGAAAACTAAAGACTAAGCAACACGAACCCCATCAAAACTTAGGTTGATCTCAGGTGCTATTAATGGTACAGGCTTATAATTTAATACACCATACATGCGTTTTGTCTACATACGACTCCTTAGTGACTCTAAGATCAAAATAGTAATGAAAGACAAAAAAGTACATGTCGCAAAACATTGAAGACCCAAAATTCCAAAAAGGTGTGCCAAATACCGCTAAGGTTATTTATGCCTGGATATGAAAATTCGTAGTATTGAGAAAAAATCGTACTTTTGCAATTTACAGTAAATTTTTTAAAATAACTAAAAAATTGATCTTCATGTCAACACCGAAGGTAACTAACCACAGAATACAAAAAAAAACACGTAAAACCACCCAGGACAGCACATAAAACAGCACAAATAACTATGCATTGTCACACGATGATAGGGTTACAAAAGTGACGTCACAGGTAAATTTCTAAAATGTTGATGCATAGGTCAAAATCAGGTTTGTAAATATGGTATTTGATGTATAATATAACAATTGCAATTTCATTAATTTAAAATTGTGTTAGTAATTAGATAATTAATTGTACTATCTAGCTATGCCGGTATTTCTTCTTAATCAAACTGTAAAACAAATAAATCGTGAACGTATAGTTTGCCCCAAACTAAAATATTATAAATGTACTGGGTGATTTATTATCTTTACTTAAGGCATGGCTGACAACTATAATTGAAAAATATTGATTATAAGATCTTTGATAGTACCAAAGATAATACTGTTCATAATATATCTTAAAAGGTAAACATAACAGTGTAAAATGGATTACATCTATCGGAGCATTTGAAAAGGGGGGGGGGTAACATTTTTTTATTTGGATAGCTGAACAGCACTGAAAGCTTCATTGGTTTCAAAATTAAATTGATGTTAAGTTTTAACAGTATAAATGATAATTTTTGAAACAATCAATTAACATCTTACATAATGTGTCTAATTCCTTGCTCCTTAAATTTCAAACACATGTGTTAATCTTCATGTTTAGTAATTCCCAAGTATATTTTGCAATATAAATGCTTGTATTATAAAAGGGGTCGATAAAAGTATAATGCAAAAGAATGGCAATATCTGTCTGCATCATTAGCAATGTGTAAAACTTTTTGAACTTGTGTTTTCACATCTGATTGTTCGTGGTATTTACATAAAATGTTCTCTAAAGTAAAGCTGACAATGACTGAATTCGAACACATAAGACCCTTCAATTAGCTACTTATCTTTTGCGCTTTTAAGTATTAAACTCATCAGATAAGTATATCGGTGATAAAAACTTGTTTTGAAGACTAAGATAGCAACGCGAAAAGGCTGAATTCAAAATATCCACTGATGACAGTATGTTACGCATCATCACTACTGCACAGTACCAGTACTATGCTCCGGTTTAATAGAGTACACAGTATACACATGTATACAGAATTTGATCTTTTATTGTTATACGATATGACACATTTTATACAGGAAAACAAAATCTTGGAGGTTGGGTTCCATTTGTATGTGCCATACAGTTTTCAAAGTTCAGTTCTTGTTGCTGTACCCAAGCGGAATCATAACATTTCTTCGGAAGACAGCATACACCGGTCAATGGCCGGTAACATGTTGAACCTGTCAAATAAGTATTGCAATAAGTATTCCATAGCGTTTTCTGTATTATGTCAATATTTTACTCACGACTGTGAGTAAAATAAAACATTTTCCTGATAGGATAGATTTTCTATGACGATAAATGACGAAATAGATTGAATATGACGAGTCTTTTTTAATGACATAAGAAGCGTTGTATTTTGATCATTATTTATTTGTCATTGGAAGTAATTCTATGTATATGGTATGTTCTCAACTTGTAAGTCTAGCTTTTGTTATTTTTGTTAGTTCATATTGTTTCACCTAGTTTTCAGAAATGGTATAGATAATTGCTGAAACATACCTTTAAAGTAATGTTTTAACATTCAGATGGAACTAAGCGAGAAGCATTCATCGTTTTGAATTACAATATGTGCGTTTAACAAGTATGATTGAAAAAAGAGGGACGAAAGATACCAAAGGGACAGTCAAACTCATAAATTTAAAATAAGCTGACAACGCCAAGGCTAAAAATGAAAAAGACAAACAGACAAACAATAGTACACATGACACAACATAGAAAACTAAAGAATAAACAACACGAATCCCACCAAAAAATAGGGGTGATCTCAGGTGCTCCGAAAGGGTGAGCAGATCATGCTCCATATGTGGCACCCGTCGTGTTGTTTATGTGATAACAAATCCGGTAAATAGTCTAATTCGGTAGGTCACATTGATGAAATGGAAGGGGATTGTAGTTACGACGTAAGGAACATATCCGATTTCATTTGTGAAACGGTTATTCCATAACGGTCAACCAACTCGTGATGGCGTCCGTAAAATTTACTAAGGGATGATTTCAACTTCACCATTTGGAACTCTTGGTTTAATAGCTTCCTTGTGAGCAGCAACCCTCTATCAAGAAAATCATGATAGGAAATGCAAGCACGGGAATATCGTATCAATTGGGAGATATATACCCCGTATGCAGGTGCTGCTGGAATGTTGCTACTTAGAAATGGAAATAAAATTGAAAATGGAAATGGGGAATGTGTCAAAGAGACAACAACCCGACCACAGAAAAAAACAACAGCAGAAGGTCACCAACAGGTCTTCAATGTAGCGAGAAATTCCCGCACCGGAGGCGTCCTTCAGCTGGCCCCTTAACAAATATGTACTAGTTCAGTGATAATGAACGCCATACTATTTCCAAATTGTACACAAGAAACTAAAATTAAAATTATACAAGACTAACAAAGGCACATTCCAAACTAAAAGACAAATTGAAAAGAGTTGGTATTTCTTTGCTTCATAAAAAAGAATGGCCAACGTAGATACAAGTATCTTGTCTAAGGGAGGGATAAATTCTACTTTGTAAAGGATCACTCTGATTCAAACAAACTGATATTATCAAGATGCTTGATTTCTTGATTGACAACATATTTGTTACGTTCGGAGGACGTATTTTTCACAATTAGAAAGCTGAAATCATCTCTTTTGTCGTAAAGTTTTGTTTTCAACCGACCCTCATTGTCAATTTCTAGATGTAAGTCTAGATATTAGGCCAACTCAACTGTATATGTAGTATTCTTTATCTCTTGTTCGATGGGATAGATGGTCGGTTCAAATTTTTTGAAATTTTTATATTTTTGTAAAAGGGTTAAAATAGATACTTTGTCAAAATTTTATGAAAATTAAACATGTTAAACGAGCCAAATTAATTATAGTCAAGGTGCTGGGTACCACCTTAAACTCTTTTCTTGCTTTGCCTATTCAACGTTCCCTAGTTATCTTAAAGAGGCTTGCACATGCTGCGTATCACTGTATTAATATACAAAACATTAATAGTCTTCCATTCATCAGTTATATGCTTAATTTTCTTATAAATTTATGGTTTTGTCACAATAAAAAGATCCTACTGAGATTCAATGGTGTTAAAAATGTACCTCGAAAAAAAAGACTGTTTCGAGTATAGATGGTACATGCAATATCAAAACAAAATATAACAGAAGCTTTTTAAAGTTTTATGCGTACATGCATCTCACATATTAATTTGTAGTTAGGCATTGTAAAAGAGAATTACAAAAGACAAAAATTATCCAGTCGTATTTAAAAATACCTAGAAATATAAGCATCAATAACAGTATTCTCACCAGTATAATAAAATTCTTCATCTTTTCAGAATTATATCCTTATATCAAACTGCTAGATACTGGTATTCAAATGTCAACGCACTCCAGAGGTGTCAGACACTGCACATAAGTCTCCTGACTACTTTTTTTAGCGAACATATGTTTGGGTGACAGTTGTTACAGTATACTGTGATTAATTTGATGTAGGTTTTGCATTAAATCATGTATATATGACATATTACATAATTCGTCCATGTCTCCATCTGTGCTTTATAACAATAATTAGCTCAAGTGTTGAATGCATGAAAGGGCTTCTTGTTCATTCCAAATATACCCGATCGCAGGCGATGACAATTTAACGCAATAATCAAAAACTGGGTTGATAAGTGGTTTCTCTTATTAACAAGTGGGGCATGCTAAGGGTTGAATCATCAATTGACAATTTATAGTCCAAGGTCAAGCCTGTCTTTGATGTTAGCTTGCACGAAACCACCAATGAAGTATACTCATTTTGTATAATACAAGCTAAATGGAACACATATGTAAATAAACCAGTAAAATACATTCTCGATTCAAATGGACCATATGTTAACTTTAATGTTAAAGTCATTGTCTTAAACGGGATAAACATATGTTTCCAAGATACACGATAGTTTTGAAAAAGTTATAACTCATTGTGTTATTACATAGTAAACAAGTCATTAATTATATTTTGGCTTTTTTCATATCTTGTTTATATTGTGACATTGTGAACTTGAATTAAAAATAAGTTAGTCCAAATAGAATTCAATGAAAATATGGTGATAGATACAAACGATGAGTATAGAACTGAGGTTCACACCGTTGAAGACAATACTGGTCTATTGCTTTTGATGTTTCACTATGATCGAGATAGTCTTTTTGGTCTCCACGACTTGTAGTTTCGTGATAAAACAACCATCTTATGTTTTAACTATACATTGTCCGGTGGAAAAAAATACACTAGGGGTATACCCCTATATATAGTTCTTTAATGATTTGCATATAAAAAAATACGTTCAAATGATTGTTCGACATGACTTTCGGTAGTTTTGCCTGACGTTATTTATTTTTCGATAGACGATGTTGACCAAACTTCTTTTCGTAACAAATGCAAACAAGATGGAGGCGATATAATACATTTCGGTTCGACGTTAACCCGTTTTATTTCACTCCACGTTTACCTTTCAATTAAATAATTAACACAAAACATTCATTAGAATAAAAGTAAGAGTTTTTGTAGTTTATATGTTATCAGGGAGTTCATAAAATGGCGTTAACCAACAAATGTATTCATGCGTCAGGCCGTTTTTGGTACAACTTTTTTGGAATTTTGGATCCTCAATGCTCTTCAACTATTTACATGGTTGGCTCTACAAATATTTGGATATGAGCGTCACTGATGAGTCTTATGTAGACGAAACGCGCGTCTGGCGTACTTGATTGTAGTCCTGGTAACTTAGATAACTTTTACACCACTGGGTCGATGCCACTGCTGGTGGACGTTTCGTCCCCGAGCCTATCACCAGCCCAGTAGTCAACACTTCGGTGTTGACATGAATATCAATAATGTGGTCACTTTTATAATTAACCTGTTTACAAAACTTTGAATTTTTCGAAAAACTAAGGGTTATCTTAACCCAAGTATAGATTATCGTAGCCGTATTTGGCACAACTTTTTGTAATTTTGGATCCTCAATGCTCTTCAACTATTTACTTGTTTGGCTTTACAAATATTTTGTTATGAGCGTCACTAATGAGTCTTATGTAGACGAAACGCGCGTCTGGCGTACTGGATTGTAGTCCTGGTAACTTTGTTAACTTTTACACCACTGGGTCGATGCCACTGCTGGTGGATGTTTCGTCCCCGAGGGTATCACCAGCCCGGTAGTCAACACTTCGGTGCTGACATGAATATCAATAATGAGGTCATTTTTATACATAACCTGTTTACAAAACTTTGAATTTTTCGAAAACTAAGGATTTTCTCATCCCAGGCATAGATAACCTTAGCCGTATTTGGCACAACTTTTTTGGAATTTTGGATCCTCAATGCTCTTCAACTATTTACTTTTTTGGCTTTACAAATATTTTGATATGAGCGTCACTGATGAGTCTTATGTAGACGAAACGCGCGTCTTGCGTACTGGATTGTAGTCCTGGTAACTTTGATAACTTTTACACCACTGGGTCGATGCCACTGCTGGTGGACGTTTCGTCCCCGAGGTTATCACCAGCCCAGTAGTCAACACTTCGTTGTTGACATGAATATCAATAATGTAGTCATTTTTATAAATAACCTGTTTACAAAACTTTGAATTTTTTGAAAACTAAGGATTTTCTCATCCCAGGCATAGATAACCTTAGTCATATTTGGCACAACTTTTTTGGAATTTTGGATCCTCAATGCTCTTCAACTATTTACTTGTTTGGCTTTACAAATATTTTGATATGAGCGTCACTGATGAGTCTTATGTAGACGAAACGCGCGTCTGGCGTACTGGATTGTAGTCCTGGTAACTTTGATAACTTTTACACCACTGGGTCGATGCCACTGCTGGTGGACGTTTCGTCCCCGAGGTTATCACCAGCCCAGTAGTCAACACTTCGGTGTTGACATGAATATCAATAATGTGGTCATTTTTATAAATAACCTGTTTACAAAACTTTGAATTTTTCGAAAACTAAGGATTTTCTCATCCCAGGCATAGATAACCTAAGCCGTATTTAGCACAACTTTTTTGGAATTTTGGATCCTCAATGCTCTTCAACTATTTACTTGTTTGGCTGTACAAATATTTTGATATGAGCGTCACTGATGAGTCTTATGTGGACGAAACGCGCGTCTGGCGTACTGGATTGTAGTCCTGGTAACTTTGATAACTTATGACATCATTAACTACAAATACAAATTCATCAACTAAATTTGACAAGGGTTTTTAGAACTTATTTTCTATTATTGATTAAAAATAGACTAATCTAAAAATAGTGATGGCAAACTCTATACATGTAATGTAATAAATAATGGGTAATTTTCTTTATATTCAAACCATGTACCTTGCCAGTCAACACGAATTAAAATTTCAAAAAAGAAAAATGATCGTGCAATCCTAAAAATTTTGCATGTTTTTGTACTCGAAAACAAATAAGAATTCTTTACTAAAAATAACCAGAAATTTGGAAAAGTTGAATAACATTTTCTTCTTAAACAACATGCTAATAAAATATCATTCGAAACAAATTTATTAAACCAATAGATATGTACGAAGCAGTATAATCTTTAAGTTAAAACAAGCTGCATAACTAATTAGTTCTCTCATGTTTGCACGAGGCATGCAATCAAATCCTTCAAAAAAGCTTAACTTGCTATTCAGCTTCAGTGCATGTATGAAAAAGAGAAAAGTTGAAAGGGACTGATATAAGCTATAATAACTTTAAATTGATATGTGTAGATGAAACTAAACTAAAGAGATAAAATGCATTTCAAAAGATTTGATCCAGAAAATTGTTGACAATATATTGAAGCGAAAGTCATCAGTTTAGTATATATATATATATATACAACTCGTGCATGGGTTCGAATCCCGGCGAGGGAAGAACAAAAAAATTGCGAAAGCAAATTTACAGATCTAACATTGTTGGGTTGATGTTTAGACGAGTTGTATATGCATATTGTACACAGCCATGTATCACCATCATTGATGGAGATCCGATGGATGCATCTGTTGTAGGGTTGTCACTGACTCAGACGTACTTATAAATATAATTATTTTCTGTGACTGTATCTTACATTAATTTGTAGGATCCTTTACTATAGATAATTTAGCTGATCTGTAACAATAACATCTTCATGCCTTATATATCATGTACTGCAGTACGCCGCTAGATTAAAACTGACGTGGAAAGGTAACACACGGCCAGCGAAAGCTCTTTTTTTAAGAGCCCAGGTGGTCGTGTGGTCTAGCGGGACGGCTGCAGTGCAGGCGATTTGGTGTCACGATATCACAGTAGCATGGGTTCGAATCCCGGAGAGGGAAGAACCAAAAATTTGCGAAAGCAAATTTACAGATCTAACATTGTTGGGTTGATGTTTAGACGAGTTGTATATACATTATGTACACAGCCATG
This sequence comes from Mytilus edulis, assembly GCA_019925275.1. Lineage (NCBI taxonomy): Eukaryota > Metazoa > Mollusca > Bivalvia > Mytilida > Mytilidae > Mytilus > Mytilus edulis. The sequence continues at coordinate 23,088,478 of CM034361.1, read as the reverse complement.
TATCACCATCATTGATGGGGATCCGATGGATGCATCTGTTGTAGGGTTGTCACTGACTCAGACGTACTTATAAATATAATTATTTTCTGTGACTGTATCTTACATTAATTTGTAGGATCCTTTACTATAGATAATTTAGCTGATCTGTAACAATAACATCTTCATGCCTTATATATCATGTACTGCAGTACGCCGCTAGATTAAAACTGACGTGGAAAGGTAACACACGGCCAGCGAAAGCTCTTTTTTAAGAGCCCAGGTGGTCGTGTGGTCTAGCGGGACGGCTGCAGTGCAGGCGATTTGGTGTCACGATATCACAGTAGCATGGGTTCGAATCCCGGCGAGGGAAGAACCAAAAATTTGCGAAAGCAAATTTACAGATCTAACATTGTTGGGTTGATGTTAAGACGAGTTGTATATACATTATGTACACAGCCATGTATCACCATCATTGATGGGGATCCGATGGATGCATCTGTTGTAGGGTTGTCACTGACTCAGACGTACTTATAAATATAATTATTTTCTGTGACTGTATCTTACATTAATTTGTAGAATCCTTTACTATAGATAATTTAGCTAATCTGTAACAATAACATCTTCATGCCTTATATATCATGTACTGTAGTACGCCGCTAGATTAAAACTGACGTGGAAAGGTAACACACGGCCAGCGAAAGCTCTTTTTTAAGAGCCCAGGTGGTCGAGTGGTCTAGCGGGACGGCTGCAGTGCAGGCGATTTGGTATCACGATATCACAGTAGCATGGGTTCGAATCCCGGCGAGGGAAGAACCAAAAATTTGCGAAAGCAAATTTACAGATCTAACATTGTTGGGTTGATGTTTAGACGAGTTATATATATATATATATATATTATATATATATACATATATATGAATATAATTATTTTCTGTGACTGTATCTTACATTAATTTGTAGGATCCTTTACTATAGATAATTTAGCTGATCTGTAACAATAACATCTTCATGCCTTATATATCATGTACTGCAGTACGCCGCTAGATTAAAACTGACGTGGAAAGGTAACACACGGCCAGCGAAAGCTCTTTTTTTAAGAGCCCAGGTGGTCGAGTGGTCTAGCGGGACGGCTGCAGTGCAGGCGATTTGGTGTCACGATATCACAGTAGCATGGGTTCGAATCCCGGCGAGGGAAGAACCAAAAATTTGCGAAAGCAAATTTACAGATCTAACATTGTTGGGTTGATGTTTAGACGAGTTGTATATACATTATGTACACAGCCATGTATCACCATCATTGATGGGGATCCGATGGATGCATCTGTTGTAGGGTTGTCACTGACTCAGATGTACTTATAAATATAATTATTTTCTGTGACTGTATATCTTACATTAATTTGTAGGATCCTTTACTATAGATAATTTAGCTGATCTGTAACAATAACATCTTCATGCCTTATATATCATGTACTGTAGTACGCCGCTAGATTAAAACTGACGTGGAAAGGTAACACACGGCCAGCGAAAGCTCTTTTTTTAAGAGCCCAGGTGGTCGAGTGGTCTAGCGGGACGGCTGCAGTGCAGGCGATTTGGTGTCACGATATCACAGTAGCATGGGTTCGAATCCCGGCGAGGGAAGAACCAAAAATTTGCGAAAGCAAATTTACAGATCTAACATTGTTGGGTTGATATTTAGACGAGTTGTATATACATTATGTACACAGCCATGTATCACCATCATTGATGGGGATCCGATGGATGCATCTGTTGTTGGGTTGTCACTGACTCAGATGTACTTATAAATATAATTATTTTCTGTGACTGTATATCTTACATTAATTTGTAGGATCCTTTACTATAGATAATTTAGCTGATCTGTAACAATAACATCTTCATGCCTTATATATCATGTACTGTAGTACGCCGCTAGATTAAAACTGACGTGGAAAGGTAACACACGGCCAGCGAAAGCTCTTTTTTAAGAGCCCAGGTGGTCGTGTGGTCTAGCGGGACGGCTGCAGTGCAGGCGATTTGGTGTCACGATATCACAGTAGCATGGGTTCGAATCCCGGCGAGGGAAGAACCAAAAATTTGCGAAAGCAAATTTACAGATCTAACATTGTTGGGTTGATGTTTAGACGAGTTATATATATATATATATATATATATATATATTATATATATACATATATATGAATATAATTATTTTCTGTGACTGTATCTTACATTAATTTGTAGGATCCTTTACTATAGATAATTTAGCTGATCTGTAACAATAACATCTTCATGCCTTATATATCATGTACTGTAGTACGCCGCTAGATTAAAACTGACGAGGAAAGGTAACACACGGCCAGCGAAAGCTCTATTTTAGTAGAGCCCAGGTGGTCGTGTGGTCTAGCGGGACGGCTGCAGTGCAGGCGATTTGGTGTCACGATATCACAGTAGCATGGGTTCGAATCCCGGCGAGGGAAGAACCAAACATTTGCGAAAGCAAATTTACAGATCTAACATTGTTGGGTTGATGTTTAGACGAGTTGTATATATATATATATGTAAGACTCAAATCTATGGTGGGTTCTAAATCTATGGCGGATTCCTAATCTATGGTAAATATGACGTAATGCCATCCCAAATCTATGGCGAAAATTTTACACTCCTAATCTATGGCAAGTTGTTTTTTTAAATTTTCTAATCATGACATCATGCCATCCCAAATCTATGGCAGATTTTTTACATCCCAAATCTATGGTAAATTTTGTAAATTCCAAATCTATGGCGGATTTTGTTAATATAAGATCTATTGCAAATGCTGTGCAAACGGAAAATAATGCAGTACCTTTACATGACCAATGACTTGTAAATAGAATACACAAAAGAGAGTGTATAAACTAGTGAAATGAACGTACTTGTATTTTTGTCCATCTGATAAGTTAAGCCTTTATTTTCATAGTTAGTTTTTATATCGTACTGTAGTGTAAGGTTGGGATCTCGTTTAACCCCGCCACATTATGTGTGTACGTGACTGTCCCAAGTTAGGAGCCTGTAGTTCGGTGTTTGCCGTTTGTTTATGTGTTACATATTTATTTGTCTTTTTTTTTATATATAAACAAGGCCGTGAGTATTTTTGTTTTAAATTGTTTTACATTGTTATTTCGGGGCCTTTAATAGCGGACTATGCGGTATTGGCTTTGCTCATTGTTTAAGGCCGTACAGTTACCTATAGCTACTAATTTCTGTGTAATGTTGGTCTCTGGTGAGAGTTGTCTCATTGGCAATCATACCACTTCTTCCTTTTATGTATGTTTAGTCTAACTTTTCAGTATGGGCATTGTTCTTTGTTGAAGGCGAAACGGTGATCACCTATAGTTGTTTACAAATCAGTATTGGTCTTTTTTCGTGATTTTTCTGCGTGACCTATAGTTGTTAATGTGGTCTCTTTTGGACACTTGTGTCATTGGCAATCATACCACATCTTCTTTTTTATAGTAACCAAATTTTATTACCGGTACAATTGAAAAAGCGTAAGAAAGACTTCATGATCTTGAAATGATGTGTCCAGTAAACATAAGCATTTTATACTCTTTGGATTGTCATGTTTAACCAATACATTTAACCAAATAGTAAGTCATTAAACAACAAGAAAGCAGCTTCTGTTTGTACAAAAAAAATTAAACACTTTGACTCTTTACATGCTATTTATTTTCAGCTGATCACATCTTTTTAATTTGATTGCGATTTAAATCAAATTTGTATCCTGTAATTTGATCTGTCACTTTGTACACTTTTCCAGCAGTAGAAGCTGAAATTGAGTCTATGACCCCTTTCCTAAAATATCCTGTACTAAAAACTGCGGTGCCTTTATTCATCGCAGGATTTGGCCTGTACATCACATGTTGTCCCTCTTCCGGATAGTAGGCAATGTCTTCCCTCAAACCATCGGAAAACTGCTCTGACTAGTGGAAAAGCTGACAGTGTTTCCCGGTGAATTTGTCTATAGAAATCGGTGAGTCCTGTGTTAAATACCGGTAACTGTTTTTGATTCACATTCTAAAAGAAAATATAGTCTATAAGTATAAACAAAAAGTATATGTTGACTGAGTCACATCAAAATTTAAATAAATAAAAGTACATCTAAATATATATAAGAAGATGTGGTATGAGTGACAAGGAGGCAACTCTCCATCAATGTCACAATTTGTAAAATTAAACTTTTATAAATTTACGGGTTTTCACCTAACAGCAAGCTATTTTGGGCCCCAACAAATTACTAGTGTAAAACCATAATTCAACGATAAAAAACAACGCCGTTTAATGATTTATAGGTTTAAAAAATCCATGCAAAGTGAAGCAGTTTAAAAAAAAGTTAATATACAAGTAATAACACTACAAAACAAGCTAAAATTCATATTTCACATCTTCATTTCAATGGTTTAGCATTATTAAAAGTTTAATACATGTAAATGTAAACGTGCAGTCGCAACATTTTTAAAAATTTCTATCAAATGCATAAATTTTAATGATATAAGAATAACATTTTAAAAAGCATATCATACAGTTACAAGCCTATTCTATACATCAGCATAATAAGCAACAAACTACTAAGGAACAAAATCACATACCTGTTGATGAACTTGTACATTTTCTTTATTTTTCTCATTATAAAACTTTCTCTGATACATTTGTTTGTCGTATGGACTAACATTTTCCTAAAAAAAAAGACAGATTAATATTATTTCGTGTTATTTTGTTCACAATTTATTACTTCATATTTCACTAAACAAATAATACATTAATACACATGTAAAAATATTCGTCTAATCCGTACGGCAACTCATACCACAATATGTGTTTTTTCTATTTAAAAAAAACCCAACATACTATTTAAATCTAATGTGTTATTTTTGTCCTACTTTTTTTGGGCGTGTGTTGAAAATTATAAACAAAGTAATGCACCAGGCTTAACATACATACTTGCAAAATAGCAGTTTGTGAAAATGATGGTTCGGGCACTACAAAATCATCTTCCTGTGTACAATCTGGTGGTAAATTGCCATTTTCTTCATTTACGCCATCGTCTAGAATGTTCATCGCCTCTGCAAAATAAAAACAAAAAATAATTAAAAAATATAAATTCTAACTTAAATATAGCTACATGTAGGCATGTGTTAAATTTGCATTGATTTTTATCACATGTAAAACAAGTAATTGTATTTATTTTTAACAAATAAATTTATAAATTAAATTTTATATGTTAAACTTTATTAGTTTTTTAATTAATGATTGATTGTTTGTTGTCGCTAAACGTCCAGTGTCAAATACTTCATGCATGTACAGGACGATAGTTTTAAGTAAAAGTTATTCGTATGTTTTTAAAACTAACCACGTAAAGTGAGTTCTTCTTCATTATGATGTGTACTTGCGATTTGGTTTCCATCTGAAGCCTCATTTAAGGATGAGTGTCATACATCAATAATTACTTCTGGGAGTTCTTCCTCTGACTCATTTTCATCAACATCTAACTCGGCATGCTCTAAAAAGTCTCGTTCTTCTTTAGTAAGAGAAGCATAAGGTACCTGTAAATACAAAGGTGAGTTCAAAAGTAAAGGCTGTTTTTATAATAAGTAAGAATTTTCAATTTCTTTAGTATGAAAAAAAAAAACCACTGTTTTATTGGTTTGTTTTTATTTCATGGCATTCGACAAGTTATGAATTTTTAAAGAAATCTATATGACTAAAATGTAAAAAAAACTACCTCAATTGCAAGTTAAAAAAGACAAAAACTGATATGAATAATAACGTTAATAAAATTTTCCGTAAAACACGTCTAAGGATAGTTTATTTACACAAACTAGAATGCATATTCTTACAACTTATATATGGCACATGACACTGTAATATAAACAAAGCCTACGTCTAAAAATAGTATATTTGCAAACTAAGGCGCTAAAGTGCACATAACACAATCTATAATACTTGAATGCATATTAACACAGCCAACAGCCAATGCAAAGACGGTAAATTGACAGCCTACGGTTCCAAACGGTACATTAACTAGACGGCTAATTGATATAGCCTACTGTAGTAGCCAGTTCATTGACACATACTACGGTCTTATACAATTTCATGACACAAAATAGCCGTAAAATAATAATAAAAAATACTTCTATAAATGACATAATTACTAAATATATTCGGTATAACACAAAGACAAACTATTCAATCATTTTTTTAATTTCCAGAATATTAATTTGAATACAATAAACAAAGTAAAGTAAATACCTGATCATCAAGCGGCACAGCAAAATTTGATCTAGTAAAAAACAGCTGGTATGGAGTCTTTGTACGTGTGGCCTTGTTTAGCCTGTTATTATATGCATAATAAAACTGAGGAAGTTGATCGGACCAGTTTGAACGTTCTGACATTTTGATTCTGAAATACTCAGTCAGTGTACGATAAAAACGCTCCACTCTGCCCTGACTTTGAGGATGGTATGGTCTACCATGCATTTGGACTGTGTCAAATTGGTCTACAACTTCTTTCAGATTCGAATTTCGGAATTCTTTTCCATTGTCTGACTGTAAAATGCGTGGAGCTCCATATAAATAAATGTAACTAAGTACCACTTTGCTTATTTCAGTAGCACTTTTAGTTTAACATGCTTGACCAAATGCAAATCTTGAAAAACAATCAACAATGTTACATATGTATTGAAATCCTTTATGAGGTGGCATCTTCTTTAGATCAATTTGCCATCTTGAATTTGGATAAGTTGCTGGTATAAGGCGTCTTGTTCTTTCTGTTTTGGGTAAAGATATAGCACTTTTACATTGATCACAATCCACGTAAAGATCGAATAAAAGCTTCACGTTTTCCCTTACAACTGGGAAAACAAATCTTCTTATAGATTCATAAATGCTGTGAGATTTTCTGTGATCTAATGCATGATTGGTTAACTAAGTTAATTAAATCCTCCTTTAAAAGACATTTTCTATGAGGAGTAGCCAGGTCAACACTTTTTTTATACAAATGATTTGAAGTCAAATCATAGAAATAATTTTCCAAATATTTTCTAACCATTCTGTCGTTCAACTGTTCCTTGCAAAACTAAATTATTTTTGCTGACCCCCATTTCGGATTTTCTGCTTTTAATTTGCAAATTGACACTACCTTGCCATAGTCCCTCCAAAATGCTTCTGGATTAGGGTCCTTTGAGACCGGCTTCTTCTTTTCCTTTGCTAATTGAAAACCTTCATCTGGAATGGGTGCCGCCATTTTCAAAATCGGCGGCGGTAGCGACGTCATATGGCGTTATTTGATTGTGACGTTATAAATAACTCTTTTTCCCGGAAAAATAGGCGATTTTAAAATCTGCCATAGATTTGGAGAAAACAAAACCTGCCATAGATTTGAGACGGCATTACGTCATATTTACCATAGATTAGGAATCCGCCATAGATTTGGAACCCGCCATAGATTTGAGTCCTACATATATACAACTCGTCTAAACATCAACCCAACAATGTTAAATCTCCTGCACTGTAGCCGTCCCGCTAGACCACACGACCACCTTGGCTTCATAAAAATGAAGCTTTCGCTGGCCATGTGTTACCTTTCCACGTCAGTTTTAATCTAGCGGCGTACTACAGTACATGATATATAAGGCATGGAGATGTTATTTTTACAGATCACCTAAATTATCTAAAGTAAAGGATCCTACAAATTAATGTAAGATACAGTCACAGAAAATAATTATATTTATATGTAGAGCCCAGGTGGTCGTGTGGTCTAGCGGGACGGCTGCAGTGCAGGCGATTTCGTGTCACGATATCACAGAAGCATGGGTTCGAATCCCGGCAAGGAAGAACCAAAAATTTGCGAAAGCAAATTTACAGATCTAACATTGTTGGGTTGATGTTTAGACGAGTTGTATATACATTATGTACACAGCCATGTATCACCATCATTGATGGCGATCCGATGGATACATCTGTTGTAGAGTTGTCACTGACTCAGACGTACTTATATATATATATATATTTATATATATATGTATGTAATTACATTTTGGATGTAACGTGTCTTCTGATTGGCTGATGTCGTTTTGTTTATCAGCCCATAGACATAATTTTGTCATGTGACAGTGACGCCATCAACGTTTTTTTCATGATTTACTCCGGTTTAAAATTGAATTTAGTATTAAACTGTAAGAAATGACTATAATATTTGTTCTGCCTATTCGAAATAACAACAAATGTGGTGCACGCTTTAAATAACCGCTACGCGCGTTATTCAGTGTGCACCACATTTTTTATGTTTTTTCTTCACAGACAGAAAACATATTACAGTCATTCCTGAAATATATATATACATGTATATATATAAATAATATGTTATAACATTGAAATTTGGAATACAAGTACATGTGTATTCTGTGAAATCAGTTGCGACAATTGTTTACCTCGTCAATTTGTTTTGAATATAGTTACTAAATATAAAGACTGAGAGAGCTGCCTCGTTTTGAATCATTTAGTAAACTACTGTAGAAATTTAATCTAATATAATGGCAAAGTTGATGAGTCTGTACGCTTATCATATATTTATTTTACTGATATAACACTTATTGAATCATTATTAGCTTATGATATTGAACAGTACCAACCAGACCCTAACTGATGGAGCCATTATTTCTTCTATATTGATGTAAAAAGGTAATATAAACTGATTTCTCTTATGGTTGTGGCCTGTTATATATTTCTTGCATGAATAGAAATTTCTCGAATCACACTGCATGCAGTATGATACGAAAATCTGTGTAAATAAAAGGCTAGATATCATAAAAATAGATAAGAAAAAACTTTTTTTCTATATCGATGTGATGAAAATATTATTTATATTTATTAGTGGTATCTAAGGCTTTCCAAATCTAATTGAATTCAATGGTTATCAATCTGATCGCTCATGATCACAATACACTACTAATAATGGTGAGTTTAATACTGGTACTTTCATCTATAAACCACTTATATAATTAGTTATCAAAGGTACCAGGATTATAATTTACTACACCAGACGCGCGTTTCGTCTACATAAGATTCATCGGTGACTCTCATATCAAAATATTAAAAAAAAAAAAAAGCCAAACAAGTACAAAGTTGAAGAGCATTGAGGATTCAAAATTACAAAAAGTTGTGCCAAATACGGCTACGATAATCTATACTTGGGTTAAGAAAACCCTTAGTTTTTCGAAAAATTCAAAGTTTTGTAAACAGGAAATTTATAAAAATGACCACATTATTGATATTCATGTCAACACAATATAAACAAGATATGAAAACAGCCAAAATAAAATTAATGTCTATGTAATATCACAATGAGTTATAAATTTTTCAAAACTGTCTTGTATCTATGATAAATATGTTTATCCCGTTTAGGACAATGACTTTAACATAAAACAAATGGTCCATTTAAATCGAGAATGTATTTTTAAACTTACTGGTTTATTTGACATATATGTTACAATGTACGTATTGTTCTCGAATACTTGGAATCCGAAAAAGCGAAACGAAATATACCTTTAGGATATTCGAACTCATAAGCTGAAAACAAACTGACAATGCCATGGCAAAAGAAAAGATGAAAAGACAGTCCAAAAAGTGCAACCAAAAAAAAACCAAAAGATTGAGCTACACGAATCACACCAAAAATCGAGGGTGATGTCAGTTGAGTTGGAAACGAAAGCAAATCTTGTTCCACATGTGACACCCGTCGTGTTGTTTTAAATTCGGCAATCAGTCTTATTTTAAGGTCACATTTTAGTTCACGCCTGTTAGTCACAAAACTAGGATTATGGTGTAAGTCACAAATATAATTTCACTTAAACAAGCCTCTTCAGCGATTGAACATTCTAATGACTAATAATAGTAAGAAGATGCGGTATGATTGCAATGCAACAACTATCCACCAAAGTTCACATGAAGTTGGTGTTAGCAATTGTTGGTAACCGTACGGCCTTCAACAATGATAAAACCCATACCGTATTATCGGCTATTAAAGGCCGAACTAATGAAAATAATTATTTTTGGTGTATTTACATTCCCTAAAGATAAAATACGTGCGTTTGATGTTTTTTTTTTTTTAATTGTGTTGACCGTATTGATTTTCCTACTTTTCTCACTTCAATTCAACACAATCATTTGAGAAAGTGTATGCTTAACAGTTTTGTCTGTCGTACAAGTTATCTGTGGCGTATTTCACTAACGATTGGTCTTCATTAAACAGCTTTGATCTGACGATTACTTTTTTACATGTTTAAGTGTGCATGTAAATAGTTGATGTTTTACTATGAGGACGAAGTCCCAAATTACGGTAGAAAAATAAAAATAAAAATTATAAAAAATCGGGATATTTTCCCGAAATTTTCATTCTACTAATGAACCCAAAATCGTTAACTTTTTTCAGACTTTTTAAATCCCCGCATGTGCGCAGAAATCAGCCTCCTTTTTCCGGTCTTGTTTGCATGAGACTTTGAATAAAATATATATTTATCAGTCTAGTAAAATATAGGATTAAGAAGTAACTCAATACCAATTTCGATGATTTTTTTTTTATGAAAAAAACGTTACCTGATGACTGCGTTTCTTTGTTCACATTGAATATGACGTCATAACTTTAATAACGTCACAACTAAAATCCATAACAACAGAACCAAAATCGGAAACGTTACGGTATTTTCGTTTCTTTTTCTAACATGTTTGAATTAGAAAAGAATAATTCATACAGACTTCGTCTCCTTTCACAGGTAATGCCTGCCTCCTTTACACGTATGCCTAGGGCTATTTCCACTGTTGGTTTTAGTATAGAGTACTTAGTTGTTTTATTTGGCTGTGGACATTCTTAAACGATACTATGATGTTCATAACCTAAATCCTTTAAAATATATATGTTATCTCCTTATTGCAGATGAGTAAAAACTCGATCAAAATCTACAAACAAATTTTACAAATATCCTATTTGAATTTGTTCAAAAAT